>JALHBZ010000147.1:31970-199748 GCA_024340015.1 Tolypocladium ovalisporum
ATATCGTCCTTATACCCCTATTTATTAGGGGGCGACCCCTTAGCTTTCCTAGACTAGGGGGTCTTCCTTGCTTAGGTCTCTCTTACTAGGGTTATTATTATCTTTCCCTCTCGCTAAGAGTTTAGCTCGCTCTTACTATACTTAGGATTATAAACCTATTTAGTCTCGCTTAGTAATTCTCCTAAGCCTCGTAGACTCTCGCTTACTTTACTCTATATCCCTTATCTTATACTAGGTATATACTACTATAGTATAAGCAACGCGCTACTTCCTTATTCTCTTTATACTTATATTATACTTAGTTATATCCCTTCGAGCTATACTAACTATATCTCGTTATTATATAGTATTTCGCCTTATAGCTATAGCTAAAGTAATAAAAGTACTATATAATAGATACGCCTTCCTAGAAGGGTTTATAATAGTAGTATCCTATATCCTATAAGAGACCTTAGTCTATTAGTCGTTATATGCCCTCGGCGCTATCGAGGCTAATATATATCGAGGAGATTTCCTTTAACTTCGATCGCTATAAGATCGCTACCTTTTAGATCCTAGCTCCTAGGTTTATTATCCTTAGTTCTTCTATAACTATATCTTCGCTAAGCTCTAGTACCCTCTAGACTTTAATCCTAAAGGCTATTACTTACTAGGTCTTCCTTACTATTATCGATTTATCTCCGAATACCTTATATATCTAGTCTATATAGTTTAGCTATATCCTTATAGCGAGCGCGCTACTAAAAATTAATTTCTAGTCGCTACTTTATAGTCTTCTTACTCTTATAACTATCTCTCCTCCTATTATTATATTTACTATATCTAGTACTTCTTTATTACTTCGTTTAGTTATTTCTATAGTTAGTTTAATTATAATCTCCTTATTATATATTACTAGTATTAGTATACTACTAGGCTACCTTACTTATACCTAGCTAGTTATTATTACTACCTAGGCGAATATCTTCTTATTTATTATATTTTCGATAATTATTATTTACTATAGAATCTACTAGGTATTCTCTACTATCTATATAATCGCTATAGTCTATTATTAATTAAGGGTTACTAGTCTCTTATATCTTTCTTACTCCTCCCCTTAGCGGGTACGTACTTTGCCTAAGTAGAGGGTTAGTAAGCGGATCGCTCGAGGGTCTTACGAGGTTTAAGAGTATTCTATAAGGTATTCTTCCGTTTCTCGTATTAATTAATTATCGTACTAGGTCTAGTTCGGGCTATTACCTTCGCTCGCTCCTCGGTCGGCGGTAAGGTTTTTATCGCGTTGCCTTGCCGTCGCGTAGCCGCCGCCTCGCCGCCGTCCCCTACCCCCGCCCCGGCTCTGAACGAGCTGAGACATCGCTTAGGGGGGTAAGAGGGTACGAGGAACCCGAATCTAGTATTAGTAATCGTTTTACTAGTATCGCGTGCGAGCTGCGATTGCCTAGTATATCCTAGGCCGAAGGTTATACTAGTTATAATATAGGCCTAGTATATAGGTAACCCGCCTAGATATACTATTATAATAGGACTAGGATTAGCGCAATAAGCCTACTTATTTTAGGTATATTATAGAACCTATCTTAATTAACTTACTAAACTTAAGGGTATATATTAGTAATAGGGAAAGTAAGTTATACTTAGGTAGTAAGTAAAATACTTTTAATAAGGCTATATTATTCTAAGACTTATATATATAGGATTTATAGACTAAAGCTTTATACTAAGATATAACTTATAACGAGAAAATAAAAGTATTACTTAAGAACTAGAGGAAGTTCCCTCTATAAGTAGCTATAAGGGAGTAGATAGTAAACTATATACTCTCTATATATAGTATACTATAGTATAGGGGGTAACTCTAGGCGCTAAAATAAGAACCCTTAACTATAACCTTAATCTAATAGGTATATAACTCGCTAATAGGTATATAACTCGCTAATAGCTAGCTACCTAGGTAAAAATATAATATCTAAGCTCTTATAGTAGGACTTTTATTAAGAGGGTATATCTATAGATATCGCGTAGTTTATCTAGAATTATTATTATTATAATAGCTATATTAATCGCTAATAATAATAAGGGCTACTCTAGCTACTTCTTATTATAGACTAGTTTTAAACTATAATCTTAGTAGATTTTACAATAGACCTACTAGTAGCTAGCGGGGAGGACCTATAATACTTAATAGTAATTACTAATAGGCTTTCTAAGTATATATAACTTAAGGTAATAATATCTATAGATATAGAGGCTTATATAGAAAGTTTTAAGTATAGCTAATAGAGGTTTTATAGCTTCTTAATATAGATTATCTTAGATAGAGGCTCGAACTAGGTTAGTTAATTCTAGGCTATACTCTATAAGTATATTAGAATATAATAACTACTATCTATAGCCTACTATCTATAGATAGATAGAGAGATAGAGTAGATAAACTAGGAAGTATAAGTAGCCCTATATATTATAGTCTTATTCTCCTAGCTTAACTAGGCTAAATACTTACTTACTTACTAGCTTATATTAAATAGTAAAGACTTATCTATTATTAGTATTAGCCTAAATCGCTTACTATATAGGTTTAATATAGAGCTTATCTAGCGTATATTAATATAATTAGTCTTAGCTACTTCCTCTAAGGGGTAGGCGGTTATATTTATATAATACCTAAAGGAAAGTATAGATCTTACCTAGGCTATTATAGCATAGGTATAATAGAAGTAATAAGACTCTATAAATATATCTAGGAGGCTAGCTAAGTAATTCTATATAGGTAATAATATATAGCTAGATATATCGCATATCGCCTCGAACTAGCCTTCGCGAAAATTAAACTACCTAAAGGCTAAGTATCGGGTAGTTAGTATCTTAAACCCCTTAAATATTACCTTAGATATACTATAGGGTATTTACTTTATATTTTATATAGACTAAGTTAAGCGGGCTATATATAACTTACTCTTATTATAAATACTAGCTAACGCTAGGCTAAACCTATTACTATACTTAGGGAATAATAACCTAGAATTAGATAAGTATAAGGTAAAAGAGATCTTTATAATAAAGAATATATATAACTAGGATAAAAGACAGAATATTCTTATTAAATAGAAAAGGTATATTATACTAACCTAAGAGCTATTAGAAAATATATAAGATATAGAGGCTCTTATATATTATAAGAGTAAGTAAGGAGATATATATATATATAATAGACTAAAAGATATATATTTAAAATTAGGCTACTAAGCAATAGCCGCTAAGATATTTATAAAGACTATATAGTTAGGGGTAAGAAATATACTTTTAGAGGTAGTATAAGAGACGAGCTATAAGCTAAGTTTCTCTTAGCTAAACTATCCCTCTTTCTATTAGATTCCCTTATTGCTAAAGTTATTATTATTATTACTATTTTTAATATCTATATAAAGGTAGCTAAGAGGGGAGCGTATATTAATATTATAATAGGGGCTAAAGGTATTATATATAAGAGTCTAGAGATCGAGACTAATATATATACTATAAGGGGTAAGGATAGAGTAGGCCGCAGGAGAGGTAATAATAGCTAGCTAAACATAGTCTACGAGTAAGTATAAAGCGGTAAGAGTTATTAAGTAGGCTTACTACTACTTAGCGCGGTCTTTATCTTATATAGTATAGGCTTAGGTATAGTCTTTAGCCTATATAGCGAGTATCTCGCGATATTACTTCTCTTACTAGGTCTCTAACTACGCGGTAGCTATATCCTAGTGATAAGCGAAGGTATTTAAGCCGACTACTACCTACTAGCCCTATTACTATATAGACTAGTAGCCTTATATAAACGTTATAGCTATTATAGTATATAAGAGTAGTTAGTATAAGAGAGGATAGCGCGATAATTAGGGCTAACTAATTATTAGTAGTAGGTAAAGTAGGGGAGAACGCGCTCTAGACGGGGCTAGGAGTAAGGTAGGTAGTATCTATAGTAGTATAAAGGTAGTATACTAGGTTTAAAAAAGTAAGTATAAGAATAATATACTAACTAGCCTTATCGCTAATATAAGTAATAGTAGGCTCTATAATAGAGTTATCTATAGTAGATAAAGTCTATATATCGTATATAAGGTAGCGAAGATAAGGGTTAGTAGCGAATAGATACTACTCTTAGAAGTATTAGTAGCGCTTCCCTCGATAAGTCGTTCTAATAGTAGTATACGTTCGAGCTAGTAGCGTCATATAAGTAATTCGCTTACTATAGTATAGTAGTTATAGCCGCTATTTACTTATACCTTAATAAACTAGGTTAAATTAACTAATATTAAGAGGAGGAATAGGGGTAAATCTATATTCTAAGTAATATCCTTAAAGTAATCTACTATATCGCTATCTATCTACTAGCGATACCTCTTAGCCCCTAGAATAAGACTTTCTATAGGGGCCTTTTCTTTTTCTATTAGTTACTTTTATTATCTAATATACTATTAAACTATATACTAGCTACCTAGACTAACGAATATAGAGTATTATATAATACTAGTAATAGCTAATAGTCTTATACTTAGTACCCTATCTTATTATAATATAGTTAGCTTCTATCTACCTATCGAGTATCGATTATATCTTAGCTTACTTACTTCGCCTACTTAGGCTCCTAGCCCCCTTGCTTATTCTTCGCTTACTTCGGTTACTTTAAGCTAGTAGTATTAACGCTAGTTATTAATATATCGCTATTCGCCTATACCTTAGTAGCTAATAAGGGCCGATCAAACTATATTTTATCCTCTATCTAGAAAGACTCGATATTAACTATAATAGCCTAGATATAGAGAACCGCAATACTATAGTTATTAAGTAAGATATCTCGCCTTATATAGTAATAGTAGAGCTCTAGCGTAAAAGCGCTCTATAAGTATATTATTTTAATCTTATTCGCTTATTTACTTATACCTATAAGCTCTAGTTTTACCTTAAACTAGACTAAGAAGTCTAAGAAGGACTTAGAAGGCTATTATAATATCTTCTCTAGCTCTATTATAGCGATCTACTAATAGTAAGGGTCTATAAAAATAGAGTTAAGGTATTATAAGAAGTATATAAGGTAATACTTATAGTAAACGCCCTACTCAAAGAATAATATAACCTTAACCTAGACTATAGATAATAAGTTCTAGAAGATAAAAGACTACTAGTCCTAGTTATTATTAATAAATATCTAGTTAGAGTAAAGCTTATATATTATAAGAGCCTTCTAAGTAGAGAAGAGATTCTTATTACTATCGAATAGCGACCCTATAGGAAGGGGTTTACGCTTAGTTTATTCTATAGTAGCAATAGCCTATTATTAGGTTTCGATAATTAGTTAAAGCTCCTTAACTATACTAGCTAAGGAATAGAGAATTTATAGGCTTATAATAATATCTTTTATATATAAAGAGCTAGCCTTAGGGTATCTACTAGTAAGTATTTAGTATAGTAATAAAAGATATATAAGAAGATAAAAGGTAGCCCCCCTATACCTAGTCTAGGCATAGGGATATATCGTATAATATATATATATAACTCGGTAGGTTATACCCTGCGCCCTTATAGGGCGCGGTGCGTATATAACTATATAGACCCGAGCTAATAGCTCGAGTCTATAATAGCTATTTACTTATATTTTAATAAACTAGGTTAAATTAAATAATATTAAGAAGAGGAATAGAGGTAAATCTATATTCTAAGTAATATCCTTAAAGTAATCTATTATATTACTATCCATTTATTACTAATACCTCTTAGCCCTTAGAATGAGACTTCCTATAAAGGCCCTTCTTTTCTATATTAATTACTTTTATTATTTAATATACTATTAAACTATACACTAGCCGCCTAGACTAATAAATATAAAGTATTATATAAAGCTAGTAATAGCTAATAGTCTTATACTTAATACCTTATCTTACTATAGTATAGGTAGTTTCTATCTATCTATTAAATATTAAATATTATTACAAACTAATAGGCACGACTAACGTGGGCGGGGCCTAATGAGCAGCCTATATAGAACGTATAGTAGAACGGAATAAAGAAGAATAGCGAGGGGCATAGGTTATATAATATAGATTACTTAAGATTAACTAATCTATACTAATCTATCGTAGAGGATTAGTTTAACGATAACTAATTTAACTTAATAGATTAGTATAGGATAGACTAAGCTAAGCTAATTAATAAAGAACTAAATAGATGTATATACTATAGTTATTACCTAAATAGTTAGCTAGATTTTTAGTAATTAATCTAGGTATTTATCTTTAAATAAGAAGTATAAACCTTCTTAATAACCTTTAATAAGATATACTATTTACGAAGCCTAACTTACTTCCTAAGTAGTAATAAACCTTAAGATACTTTAGAAATATCTATTATAATTATATCGTAGCTTACTTACTTTACTTACTTAGGCTCCTAGCCTATTTACTTATTCTTTATTTACTTAACCTCCTTTAAGCTAATAGTATTAATACTAGTTATTAATATATTACTATCTACCTATATCTTAATAGCTAGTAGGGGTTAGTAAATTATATCTTATCCTCTATCTAAAAAGACTCAATATTACTTATAATAGCCTAGATATAAAAGACTATAATACTATAATTATTTAGTATAATATCCTACTTTATATAATAATAATAGAGCTCTAGTATAAGGGCGCTCTATAAATATATTATTTTAATCTTATTTACTTATTTACTTATATTTATAAGCTTTAATTTTACTTTAAACTATACTAAGAAGTCTAAGAAAGACTTAGAAGGCTATTATATAATCTTCTCTAGTTCTATTATAATAAAGAAGAAGAAGAAGTTTATTACGCTAGCTAGCTCTTAGACCTCTAGATCTTCTACTTTTAGCTAATATAGGAAAAACCCTTAAGGGGAAGAAAACCTATATCTTCCTATTAGGTCGGTATCGGGTTAGTTAAGGCCCGGTTATAACGGTAAGGCGCTAGGGGTATAGAGCCTAGCGTAGTCCTAGGTCTCGGAGGGGGCCCCCCTAGTATTAGGGGAGCGTTAGGGTATCCCCTCGGTAAGTAAGTAATATAGGATAGGCTATATCTAAGCCCGTCCCTACTTCCTAGCTATACTAAGAGGGGTATAGTTCTATAGCGGCTCTAGCGCGGGTCCTCTAGGGTATTAGGGCGTCTTTATACTCCTAGTACTCTAGTAGGGCGGTCTTACTAGTCCTCCGTCTAGCTCTAGCTTCTAGGGGGGGCCGCCTCTAAGTCCCTCGTTACCTACCTAGCTACGTACTAGGGACGCGTTAGCGTTGGCCTAGCGCTCTCCTCGCGCCTCGTATAAACGGTATTTAATCGGTATGCTATTTTTCGTAGTATTATTGCCTCTACGGCTCGTAGGAGTATCGCGCCGCGTAAAGCTAGCTTCCTCTACGCTACTAAGGCTACCTCGTTTCTTCTTCCTTTATATATCGCCGCCGCTAGTAAGTTAAGCCCTTTGTTCCCTTCGTTGCGTTGCCGCTACGCTACCTCGTTGACCCTGTTAAAAGGGCGCGCTAACTATGAGAGTAGTTGTGCTTTCTCTCTCTCGAGTTCTATTATAACGATCTACTAGTAGTATAGGTTTATAAAAATAAAGTTAAGGTATTATAAAAAGTATATAGAGTAATATTTATAATAAATACCTTATTTAAAGAATAATATAACCTTAATCTAGACTATAGATAATAAGTTTTAAAAGATAAAAGACTATTAATTTTAGTTATTATTAATAAATATCTAGTTAAAGTAAAGCTTATATATTATAAGAGCCTTTTAAGTAAAGAAGAGACTTTTATTATTATTAAATAATAAACTTATAAGGAAGGGTTTATTATTTAATCTATTTTATAGTAGTAATAGCCCATTATTAGGTTTTAATAATTAGTTAAAGCTCTTTAACTATACTAGCTAAAGAATAGGGAATTTATAGGCTTATAATAATATCTTTTATATATAAAGAGCTAGCCTTAGAGTATCTATTAGTAAGAGTTTAGTATATTAATAAAAGATATATAGGACGCTGGGCGATGGCAACGAGCGTGGCGAATTAGTTGCTACCTGGTTACCGAATAGCTATTCAATAGCGCGACGACGCGGTAACTAGGCAAACAACAACGGGCGCGCTAAGAACGCGTACCTTACGCGCGCGCCGTATACTGAGCATATACTATAGAGCGAGGACTAAAACGCATAGGGAATTAGGAGAATACAAGGTCGAGCGAGATACGATCGACGTAATTATAGTAACGAAGGGGAGCGATTAATTATATACGGGTAGCGAGGTAGAAGGAGATAAGGCTATGCAGCGGCGGCAGCGCACTAGCGAGGCGGAGAGATAGTAATACAACGACGCACTACGACGATTCGCTACAAAGCAGCGAATAACTAGCGCCGGCGCGACCGGCGTAGGCGATAGGGGGTAAGAGTGTTCTGCGAGGCCAAGCCGCGTATATATTAGCACGCAAGTAGTAAAGACGTGAACAATATATAGAGAGATCTTGGCGAGGGTTTTTTTATCGGCGAGGCTAGGCTTCCGCCCTACCTCGCTAGTTTTTCCCCCTCGTAGTAGAAGCAATAGGGATAGTCCTATATAGTCTTTTAGGCTTTTAGATAGGGATAATACTAAATAAATAATAAAAAGATATATAGGAAGAGGAGAGGTAGCCCCTTACGCCTAGTCTATGCGTAGGGATATATCGTATAATATATATATATAACTCGGTAGGTTATACCCCGCGCCCCTATAGGGTATAGTATATATATAACTATATAGACCTAAGCTAATAGCTCGAGTCTATAATAGTCTATATGTATATTAATGAAGATAATTAAGCCTTTATAAAGCTCTTATAAAGCTTTAGGTTATAATATATAAATTCTATATCTATTATATTTCTCTCTCTTTCCCTAGCTGCCCGCGCCTCCGTGGCCGCCTATGCTTTTGTCTACTTATCTCGCTACGCTACGAGGAGCTTTTCTCTTAACGTATCCTCGCTCTAGCTACTAAGAAACGTACTATATAATAAGTCTTTATATAGGGTAAACTAGCTCTTATTTCCTCTTTATAGTAAAAGTTTTACTTTATTTTAAACAGAGCGTAAAAATTATATATAGCATTACTATCTAATCTCAATGAGGAGGCGTTCTGAATTGAGCCTAATAGCTGCTTCTTCTTCTTCTTTTTCCTTATAAGAAAGAAGTAAGCGTATATGAGCTTTATTTGTGATCGGGGTTTCGGGGCTTTGCTGAAAGAGGCAACGTCACCACAAGGGTGCGCAGACCAACACTGACGTCGGTTGGTGTCACGCAAGCCTCGCGAAGTTTATCCAGCCAACCTTGCAATGGCATACTACTTCGAGTTATCATGGCCTCGCGTCCCCCGTCGAAGAATACAGGGCACAAGAAGCTCGTCACTTACGGATCGACGTCGCGTCGGAGGCACTTGAACACCGAGGCAACGCAAGAGCAGGACGCGTCCGGCGCTGCATCTGCCCGGAAGCCACAAGGCCATGCCACATACAAAGCAACCGATCACTCGCTCAATACGGATGGCTCGCCTCGGTTGTCGCGACCAAGCGCTGAAGGGAGGCTCACGGAGGGGAAAGGCCATGCTGCCGAACAGCTGGGCGATCGTAAACGGAAGAGAGATCGTTCGGCGGCATTTGCCAAGACCCCAGCGCCGCGTCAAGGAGCGCATCGCGACGAACAACTGAGCGCCACTATCAACGCGTCGCAACAGCTAGTCGAAAGGGCGTTGCATGGCGATACCGACAGCCGTAGGCAGGCGAAGATGATTGGGATCGCAACGAGTAATGCGCCACCGTCACCAGTACAGCGCAGGCCTACAGCCAAGGACGACATGGGCAAAAGCGCCGTTGAGAAACGAGAGTTGACTATCCTAGGCTTTGATACGCCATCAACCTCCCGGCGTCGTCGGCTGATAGATGCCCTCTCGGCCCAAAGAGCTACGAGTCCGGACGAGGAGTCGAAATACACCGACGACGAAGTAGGCGGCTCGACGGGGGAGGAAGTCAGCCCTTCTCTACCTCGGCGAGATACAAGTGGCCACGCGCGCGCAGCAGACCGCCGGGGCGTGACGCCGATGAGCAGGAAGATCAAGTTTACATACAGCCAGTCCAGGAGCACACTGAGCGAATCGCAACCGGCGCAGGATGCTGGCACGCCGGGTGTAGATGCAGACGACGATACGGCGACGTCAGATGCGCAACCTCTTTCCAGTCCCACGGCGCCTGCGTTCGTTGAAGACGCGGAAGACGATGACGGCAGTCTTCAGCCGGCAATCAAAAGTGTTCACGAGCTCCGTCGTGCTGGCGCAAATGATAGAGTTGCTGATGAGATGGATGACTTGTTGACGAGGATCGGAAATCCTAGTGCCGGCCCTCTAACCATGCGGAGGAACGCTCTCTGCGAGCTGGCATACCGGCTGCGGAAGGAGACCTTTGCTCGCCAATTCCGCGACCATGCCTCCCGCGATAAAGTCGCCAGAGGCGTAGGCAGGGAGAAGGACGTGATTAGCAGCTTCGCGTTGGCAGCAGCTCTCGTCATTTTCCTCAAGTCCGGCCCTGCGCCTCATTTGCTCAACCAACTATGTAAAGAAGGGCTGGGCAATCTGCTTGGAAGGCTAATAAGGGTGGGTGAGGACATTGACGTCGTTGCGGCACGGAGACAAATGAACTTGTTGCGAACGACGCGAGCGTCGCTGCACAACGTGAAGAGTACGTTGGTCCAGCTGCCCATCTGGCACGAGCTGCAGCCCGCACGTCTTTCGCCACGTACGCTTGGCCTGCAGCTGCTGGAGTCTGTTTCGCGGTGTCTGGAGGGAGAGCTTTTGGAGCGATTGGTGGCAGAGCTGGAATCAGACGTCCTTGCAGTCGCTGCTGAGTGCGCAGAGATGGGAGATGAAGCCAACACCGACGTGGATTACGTGCTCGTGGTCTTTATTCTCGAAGTACTGTCGAGCGCTGGGATTGACCCCGGAGCCAGCACTATAAGGGCCGGGGCGGCGCAATATCCGGCCAGCACAGCCCACTTTCTCGGAAGAGCATTGCAGCGGTGGCCGGAGCAGCGAGGGGAACTGACAGCGGCAACTTTGAAGCTGGCTATCAACACCACGAACACGGCAAGGGGGGCAGCAGCCTTCAACAACGCCGAGCTCTTGTCGCTGCTCACCAAGCAAATTGTAGAAGGGTTCAGGAGGGTTCACGACGCCATCGGCCGCGACGGGCTGCTTCACAATGACTTGTACGACGGGCTGTTGCTTATACTCGGCGTCACGATCAACATGGTGGAGCACTGCCCGTCGGCGCGATTGTCTGTGGGCGATAGTGCCCTGGACGAGTTGGTGTCTCTTTGGCACGGAAGCCAGATGGACGTGGGCGAGGTATGTACCGACGGCCGTTTCGTGGTCCTCATCTGTGCCGGTCAGCCTGCTGATGTGTCCAATAGGCGGACTCGGTGGACAAGTCCAAAGTCGGTGTCGCCGTCGGCTACCTAGCGGTGCTGCTCGGTTATCTATGCTTGACTTCTGCGGGGCGAGAGCGAGTGAATGCGCGCGCCAGCGCTGGCGAAGGCATCCGCAGCCTAGTTGGGTCTATCCGAGACTTTGTCGCCATGTATAAGACTGTTGACAGCAAGGTGCACGAGTTGGAGGCCCTCGTGAGCGAGCTTCGCAGGCATGCACGGTAGTCCTGAGAGGTGTCTGCGAGGGTGCGAGACGCGGCTGGGGTCGGCCGTGACTCGAGATGGCGCAAAGGGGGACTGGCCAGCCGGCGACGGCGTGGTCCTGTGTGACTTGACATGTACGGAGTATAGATTCTTTCAAAAGGCTTCGACCTTCATGGACACCTTGGGTAGGCAGGCACTGATAGCGGAACTATACAGGAAGAGGACGGGGCGCAGACAGGAGCCACTAAGCAGATCGTTTTCATGCAACATTATGAGACCTTTGCTCTGTCAAGAAGCACCCAATGCCGCGCCGCACCGGGCGATGTCGGCCGACTGCCACTTATTATTAAGCACATACGAGTATGAGGCACCGGGCTGTGCCAGTGCAGTGGCACCTCGTGTCGTGGCGGAGTCGGATGTCGTCGAGGAACCAGCGCGGGCTCCAAAGCCCGAAGCCGCGGCTCGCGTCGTTAGTGGCAAATCTTGTTGGTGCAACTCCACCAGCAGGTCACCGTTACGTATTGCGACCTCCAACCTCGACCCATGCACCACTGAGAGGACTGCACCACAACCTGTCATTGTCATCGTGTCATCGCCAGCAGAGATACACTCAATCACGCGCGCCCAACAAACCAGCGCAGCGCATTGCCCTCTGCGCACGGCGAGACGATCCCATCAACGCGCCGGTTCTAACGCCGCCATTGTCGTTGTTGGCCACCGCAACGGCCGCCTTCCGCGTCCCACCTCATCCACCTGCCGCGCGCATCGGCTCCTTGGGCCGCCCCCCAGCGTCCCAACATGTCTTCCCCCAAGCAGAGAAAAGTGGCCATCGTCGGCAGCAGATCCGTCGGTATGTAGCGACGGCGCCCCTCACGTGTAGTCGCTCCCGCGCGCTGCCGCATAGAGGAGGCACGCTCCGGAGGAGTCGATGCCGCGAGACCAGGTTGAAGGGATGCTTGTTAACACGGGCTATTTGACGCAGGCAAATCGTCGCTCGCGGTGCAATTCGTCGACGGGCACTTCGTCGACAGTTACTACCCGACCATTGAAAATACCTTTAGCAAGACGATCCGGTACAAAGGGCAGGACTTCGCGACCGAGATCGTCGATACGGCTGGCCAGGACGAGTACAGCATCCTCAACTCGAAGCACTTTATCGGCATTCATGGCTACATGCTAGTCTACTCCGTCTCGTCGCTGCCGTCGTTTGAGATGGTGCAGGTCATTCGCGAGAAGATACTCAACCACCTGGTAGGTACTTTCTAGGTCATCAATCATACACCTTGCTCACACGGGATGCGCCTGCAGGGAACCGAGTCGGTGCCCATCGTCATCGTGGGCAATAAGAGTGACCTGCGGCCGGAGCAGCGTCAGGTCAGCCCCGAAGAGGGCAAGAAGCTCTCGGAAAAGTTCCAGTGCGGCTGGACAGAGGCCAGCGCGCGGTACAATGAGAATGTTGCGCGTGGGTTTGAGCTGTTGATTGCCCAGATTGAGAAGTCGCAAAACCCTGGAGAGGCACCTGCGAAGAGCAACTGCCTGCTCATGTAGGGTATATCGACGGATACAAGCGCTGGCCGTTGTGACGATGGAGCTGCGGGCAGCTGGATGTGCCGCGTTGGGTTTGTTTATGTTGGGTTGCGTCTTCGAACCATTTCTGTTCCTCCACCTTGGTGTTGGAACATTTGTATTCTGCTTGGCAGGGACATAACGGCTGGATATGCTCAATGTTTCGAGGGCTTTAGAAGGGCAATAGATTCGAGGGAGATGATGATTCGATGTGATGCGCCTCGATGCGACTTGTGCCCCTAGAGCGTAACATCGCACCAACGCAGCGCGCGGAGCAAGAGGATGCATTGCGGCCAACGGGAGCTGCCGTCTCGATGCCGTTCCATTTATGCATCTGGATCTTGGCCTTGCCGATGCTGATGATTTGCAGGGTTGGTGGTTACTGGTTAGGCTTCGACCCCTGGTTCGCCTGCCCGCCCCACCCAGCTGCCAGCTTCTACCCCGCCCCCACCATGAGACACACCACCGCCGGGCTCGAAGCGAATGGCTCGTGGATTTTCTCCTCCATCTCGACTCACCCCCGCCTGTGACTCAACCCGTGCGGGCTAAAATCGACTACGACAACTACTGGCCGCCCTCCCTTTCCCAGTAGCAAGCAACCACTCGCGCAGCATCTCTCTTGGGTGCACACTCAACTCGGACGACCGAGCCCGATCGAAGATAATTCACATTGGCAGAGCAACACGACAGGGCCAAGGTTCAAGTGAAGCTCAAGCATTGGCACGATGCTCGACGTCAACGACTTCATAAAGGAGCGCGGTGGTGATCCGGAAAAGATCCGCGAGTCTCAGCGCCGCAGGCACGCCAACGTCGACATCGTCGACGAGGTCATTGCCCTCTTTGAGGACCACCGCAAAAGTGCGCCCTCCTCCCATTCCATACCTCCGATCCGTCGCTGCCGTTCCTGACTCACACCCGCGTTTCTTCTGTGCAACATAGCCCAGTACAGTGCCACCCAGGTCAACAGCAAGATCAACGACGTTCAGAAGCAGATTGGGGCCAAGAAAAAGGTAAACGAGAGCTTTCTCCCAACCCCAGCCGCCCGGGATCCTAGGCCGTGTGCTGACCACGACATCTCTTGGCGTGTATTATAGGCCAAGGAGAATGCCGATGACCTGCTCCAGCAAAAGCTCGAGCTCGAGAAGGAGAAGAAGAGCCTGGTAGAGGCCGCCGCTGAGAAAGATACGACTCTGAAGTCCAAGATCAGGACAATCGGCAACTTCGTCCACGATTCCGTCCCTATCAGCGACAACGAGGTATGTCCGAGGCCGCTGGGGAGTCTTCGTAGCAATGCCTGCTTCGTGGCTGCTGGAGGTCTATTTGGCTGACGTCGCTGCTGCTGGTAGGACAACAACGAGGTTCAGCGCACGTGGGCGCCGGAAGGGGTCACCGTCGAAAAGCGCAGCGTCCTCTCCCACCACGAAGTCCTCCTGCGTCTCGATGGATACGACCCCGACCGCGGCGTAAAGGTCGTGGGCCATCGAGGCTACTTTCTGCGCCAGTGGGGCGTCTTTCTCAACCAAGCTCTCATCAATTACGGCCTTGAGTTTCTCACCCAGCGCGGCTACACTGCCCTGCAAGCACCCCAGTTCATGCTCAAGGAATACATGGCCAAGACGGCCCAGCTCGAGGACTTTGACGAGGAGCTCTACAAAGTGGTTGACGGCGACGCCAAGAACGACAAGTACCTGATTGCCACCTCTGAGCAGCCAATCTCCGCCTTTCACGCCGACGAGTGGCTCATTGCCAAGGACCTTCCCATCAAGTGAGTCGATGTGGTTGGCAATGCAAGCGGTGACGTTGAGTTTGCTGACCCGCTTGCGACGTAAACAGGTACGCCGGCTATAGCTCATGCTACCGGCGTGAGGCCGGATCCCATGGCCGAGATGCCTGGGGTATCTACCGGGTTCACCAATTTGAAAAGGTACATTCCTGGCCCTGGTGCTGTCCCGTCTCGTTGTCGATTGGTTATTGCGAGGCTTTGGCAAGGTCTCATTTGTGCTGACTCGTGAGGCAGATTGAGCAGTTTCTCTTGACAGATCCCGAGAAATCTTGGGAGGCGCTCGATGACATGATTGCCATCTCGGAAGAGTTCTACAAGTCCCTGGGACTCCCGTACCAAGTTGTCGCCATCGTCTCCGGCGCATTAAACAACGCCGCGGCCAAGAAACTTGACTTGGAGGCCTGGTTCCCTTTCCAAGGGGAGTACAAGGAGCTGGTTTCGTGCTCCAACTGCACCGACTATCAGTCTCGCGCCCTTGAGATCCGCTTCGGTGCCAAGTCGCAGACGGACACGAAGAAGAAATATGTTCACTGCCTCAACGCAACGTTGTGCGCCACAACAAGGACGCTATGCTGCGTCCTCGAGAACTACCAGACCGAAGAGGTGAGCGCTGACCGGCAATGATCAAGCGACTGGGATTACGAGTACTGACTATCTTTTGCTTGCAGGGCCTTCGAGTCCCAGAACCTCTACGGAAGTACCTCCCGGGAGCGCCAGATTTCGTTCCATTCACCAAGGAGTTGCCAAAGGAGTCTACTTCACAAAAGTCGTTGCCTCAAAGAACCAAGGGTGGCAAATAGCGGGCCTTCGCTGACTGCGTCACCCGATTTGCGGCAATACTCTTGGGCTACTAAAAAGTCCGGAGGCATGTAGATGAGCGTGTAGCATTGCAAAGTTGAGGTGCGTCGAGGTAGACAAGAGACTAGATCCCAACTATCCTGCTCATGTCGCCGTTTGGTCGTGAATCCGTGATGCAAGATACATATTTGAGCAATGTTGGCACCGTACTGCTGGCAGCGCGATACTTTGGCTCACCGGTGACTACCTACCAAGCTGGCGGGGTCGAGGTCTATGGAGCACCTGGAGCCGTTTCTTGATGTGCAAGTAGTTTCCATACGCACGATAAAGCATGGATACAGCATGTATATTCGAAAGACACTGGTTTACAAGGTTTCGCTGTTGCGGTTGGGGAAGGGGCCTGGTGTTCGAGTTGCCACACCGGTGAGGCTTGGCCAGTGTGGCTCATGATACTACCCCAAGCCTATAGTAGCTGTGGGCGTTGATCAACCTTGCTCGACCCGTCTCACAGCCACCCTCACCCACTACCACTCTCAACATCACTTCCACTTCGAAGTATTGCCTGTCCTCAATCTACCAATTGCGAACACACTACAAGCGCCTGAGTGGAGTGACCGCCAAGAAAGCACCCACGACTCTAGTCGGTAATGGAAAAGGTTCGTGCATGACACTGTTCGCTTTCTCCGTCTCCAGCATGCCTGCGACCGCCATGCCACTCAAAGGTGTCAGCCTCACATTGGCAATCAAGTCTCGTTTTCCGCCATCTGAGAGTCACAGAATTTTGAGGGCGCAAATGTTTCAGCATGGTGTCCCCTAAGTTTCTAGTCTCATTCTAACGGCATGCAGGGAGGCGCTGGGACTCTCCAGCCCCCTGCACTCTCCCATGGGCCCCGGGCCCCGAACCGGCCTCGTGAGCTTGAATGTAGCGACAGCACCACAGAATCAAGGGCGGGTGCGGGCGAGGAAGCGCAGCCTATGTCTACGACTGGAAAGCAGCAGCGGGACAGTCCGAGGGCGGAAACATCATTGTCATCTCCAACTACCAGCCCCAGTAAGCCGCAAAAGCATGGCGTTCTGCGCGCCTGGCGAGCTCTTTTCGCATCTTACGTCGGCACATCGCCGCCACAACGGCGACGGAGAACCCATAAAAAGAAGGGTCATGCCCAGGTTCTGGTCAGCAACCAAGCCAAAGATGGCATCGTGCTGGGAGGCCAGCAGACACTCCCTGGACTGGGGGTCTGTAGTCCCCGTTCCCGAAGGTTCGGGAAACAGTACTGATCCTAGATTATAGACCCTCCATCTAGGAAAGTTTGCTAACGAAAAGGAGATGCCCAGCTGGCTAGTCAAAGCCCTCGACAAGGACGGCCAGGTGTGCACTGAAGGTGAGCAAGGCCTCTCGTGACTTCAGCACGCGCACTATTTACTCGACGCGGTTCTGACATACTTGGTGTACAATCAGGTGTTCTCCCTGTTCTCGAACAGCTTCTTGAACAATGTTCAACGACAGAATATGCCTACTTGTGCCATCCTTGCGTGCAGCACGTCTCCAAGCTACGGCGTGAAGGTGCGCGTGGCCCTCTCCCATTCTGATTTAGACCCTGCTCTCATACACTGATCCGGCTTGCGTGGGTGAACTGACGGCGTTGAATGTGTCTCGACGCTAACATGATTGTCTACAAAGGCGCTTTTTGCGGCTACCGGAATATCCAGATGCTCATCTCATACCTCATCGGAGCTGGTGCCGCAAGCTCTCGGCACTTCGGCGACAATTTTCCCACCGTTTTCCAGATTCAAGACCTCATCGAGCATGCTTGGGACATGGGCTTCAACTCCCGGGGCCGTGTTGAGACAGGGGGCATCAGGGGAACGCGCAAGTTTATTGGGACACCTGAGGTACGCAGCACGATCTCCAGATCCGGGTCACTGCAGCCAGCAGGTCGCTGCCTCGAAATGCTTGTATACCCGCACTGACTGACTTACTTCAATACTAGGCACATGCGTTGTTCTGTAGCCTTGATATCCCGTGAGTTTGTGACTGTGTGGAATGTTGAAAGCCTCGCTGATTATTTGCGACTTCAGTTGTTCTGCTCAGGCCTTCCGTGGTGCGAAACGTGGAGAAGCAAGATCAAGACTGCTTCAAGCTGTCGAGCAGTACTTTGAGAACGGCTGGCGAGGGGACAGCGGTGCCAAAGTCCGTTCGACATCACTTCCACCAATGTATCTGCAGCACCACGGTAGGTTGCAAGATCTGTTCATCAGCTCGATAAGGTGAGCTGACGCGGGTAATGACTCGAAGGGCATTCGGTCACCATAGTTGGCATGGAGAGACGGCAGGGCCATCAAGTTTGCATGCTGGTGTTTGACCCCTCACGCGGAGACCGGGGTAACGTCAGGAGGCTCATCGGGAAGGTGGTCGACAAGAAGTTGGCCAATGCTGGCCAGCTGCTCGAGCCGTACCGCTGTGGCGTCAAATACCTGAGCAAGCTTGACGAATTTGAGATTCTCAGGTAAAATCTCGATAGACGCCAGGTCGTACTCTATATGGTGTTGCTAACCGTATCTACTGTATAGTCTCACAAGCGGCGCTATCAATGCCTCGTGAGCATCACTGGGGTGCGGGTGCAGCAGCAGCAGAGCCTTGAGGGTGGTTTCGAAACCATTCCTGCAGCTTCTCGAGAGCACGCGCGCGATGCGAAATGGCGTTTTTTCGCGTCCCATCCATTTCGGCGTACCTAGCAAGCCGAAGAAGTCAGCAAAGTCGTCGGCAGCTGGTCAATAGCTCCATGACCACTTTTCAAGTCAAGGACAGACAGATAGCTGAGGCAACGCGGGAAAAGAGAGTGTGTTCAGGGAATTGGGTCAATGCGAGGCGAGGGATAGGCGTACGTTTGGCCTTCGTACTCGAAGATAGGATCCCAACCTATGTGGCGACCACGTCAGCGTGGGCGGGTTTGGGCACGAAAAGCGCCATTGACGTTGATGGCATCGGCTTACCGAAGTGGGACGGCCCCCGAGGAGGCACAATTTTGCCCTGGGCAAGCAGAACATAAGTCAGCAATGCTTCTCTACCTCAAGTGCCACGATGGCACGCGCGGACGGTGTCGGGTTGGGTTGGGGCATACCGGACAGCGGCCCTGAAAGAGGATGGGCTTGTGACCTGGGCCGGCCGAGTAGCCAAAGGTGCAGACGGCCTCGGCGGACTTATCCGTGTAGGCAGCCAGAAGATTGTTCAAACCTTGGTGGCCGATTCCAGACAAGAACCATTTGCTTCGGGCGAAGGCGTGTGAGTGTACTTGTTCACGGGGTTTGTGGGAGGGGGCACGACCAACATGTACGGGCCGGGGAGGCCGTCGAGAGCATTGAAGCAAAGCGCTGTGTCCTCGACCAGGACAGGTCCGTTGACCTGGACGCCCCAAACTCTTCAGTGTCGTATTCCGGCGGGAAAGAGGTGCTTGCTTGCTTGCTTGCTTACTATGTCGGCGGCCCTGCGGCACTTGGACTGCGTCACCTCGTCGATGGACCCCTGGACTTCGTCGATGTCGAGCGGGTTGCTGTGAACCTCGATGGCGGGCTCGAGAATGGCCTTGACCTCGCGCAGCTTATTGGCGTTGCCGGTTACGAAGTTTACGCACGCCGCCATGGCTTACAAGCTATACCTGGGTTGGCTTTGTGTCGCTGATGCTCGTCGTCCTCGGGCGATTTCTGTATCCGCTCGAGAGTTACTCACCCGCGCCTTAGCTACGCTGGAGATATGTATGCAGAAGGGAGCTAAACAGCTCGAGACGGAGCTTCAGCGTTTGCAGTGGACCTCGTGATTGGTAGACTGGCATGCGTGGGATTTATATCAAGTGTTCCTGATAGTTGAGACGAGCATGAAGGCACGTAATCGTATACAGAGCGGGCATGGTCCGCAGGTGGGCCCCGATAGGTGCATCTGCCTACCCTAGAGCAGAGGGAAGCCTCCTGGCGATGGACGAACGGGTTGAAATCACACATAGGGCCAGAAGCAGGCGGTGTCTCTGACTCAATGAGTGGTCGTGGAAGCCATGATTCCGCCGTTGTCTATTTGCTTCTGCTTTGCTTAGCTTTTCCTTTTCCGCTTTGCTGTGCCGTCCAAGTTTTAGATCAACCCCCATCCGTCCCGTTCAAGAGGGCTGGTCGAGCCTCCACTGCTTTGCCCACGCCTCGATACGGTCCAGGTTGCTCTCCATCTCCTCGGACGTGTTACTCGTCAGCTCAATGACTACCTCCCCGTCAAATGCCTCCCGTGCCTCCTGCAGCAGCACCTCCATAATCTCCGAGTCCAGGTTCTCCTGCAGTTTGGCCTCGGCGTAATTCCTGTTGCTCTGCTGGTCAGCCACAAACAGATATCACATCCTGAGCCCATGACGAGCAGAGGGATGGCTGATTCCATACCTCGCCTTCAGCCGATCGTAGAGCGTCGTAGAGTCTACTCGCAGCACAACGACCAGGTCGATCCAGCTGCGCGGAAACAGGTCGCACGCGTGCCAGTCAATGATGCAGCCCCCGGCTTCGACATCCGTCTCGATGGCATCTAGCAGCTGTGACAAGAAATCAGCGTCTGTATCGGCAAAAGGGGCATACAGAGGCACAAGCCGCCGCATAGTCTCATCTCATCTCATCCCATCTGGCGTCCTCATCCCCGGCTCCCACTCACCTTGTCCTCATCTACGATCCAGCTCTGGTACTCGTCGCTCCAACCTTCATGGCACTCCTTGTCCTTGACAATCTGATTGATAGACACATGTCGCAGCCCCGTTCTCCCCGCCAGACTCTCGCAGTGTGTCGTCTTGCCCACGCCAGGGGTTCCAGTGATGATGATGTTTGGCGATTGCCTCATCGTTGCGGGCTATGCACTATGCACTATGCACTTTTCGACTTGGTTCGTATGGTGTTTGTCCAAGAATAGTATAGGCTTGAATCAGATGTATTTTGAAAAATCAAAGTCAATCGACAGCTTGTATTTCTCATGAGGTCGCCTTGCGAAAGGGATTGAAGGGGCAGCAAAACTTAGGCATTTAATCATGCGTCTATCGAGGTGCCGCCCGCCTCCAACTGCCAGGCCCACTTACTCAGTCGGTGCAAACGGGGCGCTGATCTTGTTCAAGCTGCGTCCCAGAAAGACGAAGAATCCATCGCCTAGCATGCAGAAGCAGAAGACGCGGAACGCAAGCCACAACAACAGACATATACACGTAGTACACGTACCCTTAACATTACATACGAAGAGCACAATGCGATGCTCTCCGCCCCACACGCGTGAGCCCGCTGTGCTCACGCTCTCCGACCTTCCCCCTTCCATCCCTCCGCACATCCACCTTGTTCTCCTTCGATGGCTTGTGCCTCATTGTAGGTTCTTCCCTTACGTGACTGTGTGATACATGTCGTGGCAAACCATTGCTTGTGAGCTCTTCCGAGATCCGCCCACGTCTTGACGCCCGCTGCAGCAACAAACAAATACACGTAGATCTGAGCGGTCTAGAGCCCAGCAATGCACCCTCTATCCCATATGTCAAGGTCTTTGACCCCGGACGTTTCGTACTCGACTGACCCTTCTATGTGCTTGTCATGCCCTCACTACTAGGCTTCGGCTTCGGCCTTCTCCTCATCCTCTTCGGTCAGGGTCCCTTGCCCATTGAAGCCCTCACCACCAACGTACTCGAGCTTCTCTTGCTGCGCTATGGCTTGCGCGGAGACAATCTCGGCCAGCCGCTTCAAGCGTGGTGTTTGAAGCCCTGCAAGTCGACTTGTTAGACGCTTCGCCTTGACCCCTTGGAGTAGTTGGTTCACTTACATGATGGCGTGTATGTCTCGAGCGCTGTGATCGACCGAGGTTCGGCAATCTCGTATGGGCCGCTGTCCTCCATATCCACAGCTTGGAGCAGCAGGACATCGCTCTTCTCCGTCACCCGCGAAGCCACTGCCTTCATAATTTCGCCGTTAATGGGTTGCTCGTAGTCGGCCACCAGATACTGGTTCAGCAGCTTCTGGATCTGGTTGGGCGAGAGCATCCAGCAGATGTCCTGGATAATTTCAATATCATTCAACGTTGCTTTCTTGAGCTGAAGCAGCTTCGTTGCCTGCATCAGGTGCTCCAACTGAAGTGTGCCTTCTGGCATGTCGTGGCTCTTGCACCACTCCTCGATGCGCGTGATGTTGTAATTGATCTGTAGGCCGCGCTTCCAAGACAAAAAGTTACGTCTCATCAGCAGGTCATTGAACGCTGTTACACCCACGAGGCGCAGGAGCTCCGTAACCGTCTGCGTAATGATCGAGTCCTCAAGGTAGAACGCCTTCATGGCGCGGAAGACGCTATTGAGGAGGCTGAGCAGATTGTCCATGCTGTAGGCCGGGGCAGAATTCGTTTGCAGGAGCTTGCCCAAGAACCGGTTGCTTTCGTTGGTGATGAAGCCGGGCAGCGACTGCGATTCGATGATAGCCGGAATGATCATCTTCTGCAGCTTTTTCTTGATCACCTTCATCCAAGTGTGATAGATGTTGAATTCGAGGCTCTCCAGGTCATGCTTGACAATCTCCAGCAGGCGATCATACTCGTAATTGTCAGTCTTCTGAGTCTCGTACCAGTCCTCGGCCAGGAAGACGAATGATAGCATTTCATGCACATTAGACAGCCAGAACGCGCCGGGGTTGATGGCCTCCTCACCGTCGTGTTGCATCACCTCCTGCTGGATGGACTGCATCACGTTGGCAAGGAACCGCTCGGATTCCTTGACGAAGCCGTTGTTCCACATCTCCGAGGTCACCAGGTTGATGAGGTACGACGGGAATAGCACCTCCTTGTCCGAGGGTGGGGGCGTCGTGTTCGGCGACGGGATTTTGAGGTTGCGGATCAGGCCCATCGTCACCTCCTCGTTGAGGCCGTCCTCATCGGCAAGAAGAGTCTCTAGTTCCGTTTCGATGTTGTCAACTCCAGGGATATATGCAGTGCCGGACAGGTTCTGCCTATGAGCCGTGCCCGTCACCGCCATGGAGACGGGCCGAGGGTTGTAGGCGGCGCTGAAGCGATCCAGGTCTCGTGGCTCCGCTCCTGCGCTCCTGCGCTTGGGTTTCTTGGACGAGACGAGGTTTATGAGACCAGTGCCTGTCGTCGGTGCGGCCACACCATTCGTTGTCTCGCCATTTATTGGCGCACTTCTCTTAGCAACTTCGAGCGCGTCTTTGAGTGCCTCGAGTTCTTGTCGAAGACTGACGTTGTCCTTCTCCCGCTCCCCACTGGACTGCTTCGCTGCCTCCAAGTCCTTGTTGGTCAGGCGAAGAGACTCCCGCAATTCCCTCTCCTCCTCCTGCATGCGCTTGATGTTGGCCGTGGACTCGTCAAATGCCACCTGTAGCTTCTTCATCTCATCCTCCATTGCCTGAAGCTTGGCCACTGCAATGCCCGCCTGGTTGGCTTCGGTCTGCAGCTCCTTGGTTCTCGCCTCGAGGGCGTTGTGGCGAGTCTTCCACGACTTGATTTGGCCTTCGTAGTTCTCCACCTGGGAGGCCAGGCTCTTGTTCTTCTCCTTCATGGAACCGAGGGACTGGGTAATTTCGACCACCTTGTTCTCAAGCTTGTACGAGATCTGCTTCAAATCACGAGCCTCCTCGCGGACCTTCTTGTACTCGCGGCGAGCACGCTTGCCGCGCCACAGGCTCTGGACCAAGGCGACCTTCTTCCGGTACTGCCTCCACGACCGCAGCTGGGTGCGAGATCGCCAGGCCCTTTGGATGACTAGCGCAGCGTTGCCCATCCGCGTTTCCATGATCTGCTTTCTGCGCAGATAGCCCTTGGCAACCGACTCGAACAGGACCATGTCCTTCCTGATGAGGAGGAAGTTCTTGCGCTGCTTCTGACCGCGCCAAACACGTTGGATGGTGGTGGCGGCCCTGATGGTGCGCAGCTCCTGAGCCCGCCGCCTCGCAATGTATGCTCGAGCAGCAGACTGGCTGCGAACAACGGACTCGCGAGCGGCCAAGTAGCGGCGTCGATAGAACTTGGCTCTAAGATTCTTCTGAATCAGAATCGCACAGTCGTTGAGGCGATCTGTCCGAAGATTCTCGAGAAACGCAAGCATGCCAGCCCGGAAGAAGATCTTGGTCAGACCAAGCTGGTACTTGTCGAGTCCCTTTCCAGTGCTCATGCCCAGCGCCTTGGTGAGAATAGCATTGGCCATTTCCCTAATCTCAGAAGTCCATTGATCCGAATGCACGAGCATGTAGTACCTGAGGGCGAATTCCTCGTACGTCCAGCGTGTTGGGTATCCCGCGCAGCTGATGCGGACCGTCTCCAGAACACCGCAGGCGCGCAGTTGGCTGAGGACCATCGGGCCCTCGAATTGCCAAGCCGCCTTGGCTTCGTTGGGCTTGATGCATCTGATATAGTGGACCTCTGTGTTGTTGATTGTGTTCATGAGCTCAATCAGCGAGGACCGGAAGATGCCACCTAGCGTCGGCTTTCTGTTGACAGCAACACCGATCTTCCTGCCGCCGGCTGGCCTGACGGCGTTGGAGGATGCAGACGCAACATCCTTCTCCCGCACGGCGGACGCCGCCTCCAGGACCTGTTTCAAGAATGGGTTGGCCGTCGCTCGCAGGACGGTCATGTGCTCGTCCGGAACAGTATCTCGGTTCTTCTCGATGAAACCCTCAGACTCATACGTAACGTCAATGGCATAGTGGCAGACGGTAAAGGCCGACTTGCCGAATCTAGGCTTCTTGTAAAAGGCGTGCTGCTTGTCAGACACATAATTATGGTGTAGCTTCGTGACAAACTGTTCGTCTGAGCCCATGGGGAGACGAGACTCCTCATCAAGCAGGGACAAGATACCTAGCTTACCCTCAATCAGGTCAATGCAGGGCTGGTTGTCAGAAAAGTCGATAAAGGTCCAGTCAATCTGCTCCCTCAGGTATTCCTCTTGCTCCAGCTTGAAGACGTGTTGGTTGAACTCCTGCTGCAGCTTCTCGTTGGCGTAGTTGATACAAAACTGCTCAAACGAGTTCTTGGCGAAATGCTCAAAGCCGTAGATATCCAAGACACCGATAAAGGACGAGAAGCGGTTCAAGACCTCGTCCGTGGCCAGGCCGTGGTTGATTATATCGACAAGCCAATCAAAAAGGCTCGAGTAGATGAATTTGGCTACCGAGTCGCGAACGACAATGGCCTGAGCCTGGCTCAAGTTGGAGGTGATCTTTTCGCCACGGGTGATCAGCTGCTTCTTGACGATCCACTTTGCAAACTCGGCTCCGTTGACCCCTAGGATAGCACAGGCCCGTTCGAGGGAGGGCTCCGTCGGCGCAAGGACGCTGTCGTTCCGAGAAGCGGTGATCTTGACGTTGCCCAAGTGCAATAGACCAGCTAGCAGCTTGAAGATGTCGGCCTGCTGGGCGTCCGACACGCCAATGGTGTGGAGGGACTTCTTGGTTGCCTCAAATTCGGCCTTGTCGTCTATACCGTCAATCGTTGGGCAATCTCCCTGGTTCAAATATTCGAACTGCCCAACTGGAAGGATGTCAAGGTCTTGTCGCTGCTTATCGGAGGCGCCGGCCACGAGCTGGTAGAAAATGTGGTAGTTGCGCTCCTTGAGCGGCTGGAAGACGAGTCTCGATCGCTCGAGCAGATAGGTTCGGATCTTTGCACCGATGATGTTGGTGTTTTCGTCGAACATGATCTCGATGTACTTGCCGAATCGTGACGAGTTGTCGTTGCGCGTCGTTTTGGCGTTACCGAACGCCTCCATGATCGGGTTGGTGGCCAGAATCTGCTCTTCGGTCTCGCTCATGGCCTCGAGCCCTCGCTTGGATCGAGCACCAGGGTTCTCCGGGGACTCTCTGGTCGCGAAGTACCGCATGATGTACTTTGCGCTGACGGTCTTGCCGGCACCGGACTCGCCAGACACGACGATGGTCTGGTTTTTGTTATCTCGAATCATGTCCCTGGGAGTCTTGTCAGCGCAGGGCTCTCGGCGCGATCTGAATCGCTCGGCACGAACATGAACGCCTCCTCGGCAATGGCGAACAGATGCGGTGCCTGCGTCGCTCTTTGCTTCCCAGCATAGACTTGGACCATGCCGGGGACATAGAGGGAGTCGACTCGAGCGAAGGGATTCGTTGCGATGAGGACGATGCCGCTGTATGTGTAAAGTTCCTTCTGCATGTAACGCAGTCTGATTGCCTGTAGAACTGCGCACGGCGTAAGACGTCAACAAAGATTTCCTGCCAAGGAGAGGCTAGGGTCGGGCAGGAGACGTACCCGCAGGCTCATTAAGATGGGACAGGTTGGTGAGGTCATCGCTAGCTTCAAGCATGGTGGGATTCATCAAGGGCGGTAAGGAGGCGTGTGAGCTGGACTGCAAGGCCTCGACGGGCACCTCGATGGTCTTGGTCTGCAGCACGGACACAGGGCTGGCGTTAGCAGCCGGTCTGATGAAAGAATGGAAAACAACGGCACGAGAGAGGCAGGCAGCTTACCTCGCCATTGTCGAGCTGGAAGACGAGCTTCGCCTTGGAGCCCTCGACGGTCTTGGAGACCAGCTCTGAGGCTACCCAACCCTCGGCAGCGTCAGGCTGCCACGCTCTCGTGCCAACATCGTAGGTCGATGCCATGGGGGGCAGGGCGCCACGAACGGCGCCGGGGCGGTTATCGATGGAGCGTGACCCGGGAACAGACTCAAGGAGAGGGTACGGATGATGGCGCCGGTCTAGAGGCCCTCATGGACGGATGCGCGTCCACGGCTGTCTTCGTCGAACTGTGCGAGCTTGGTCCGAGGACTCGTATGTAGCTAGCTATCGACGCAGTCGGTGGCCGGCTAGGACGCGGAAAGGGGCCCGCTGGGAAGGGCGAGAGGCCAAAAGAGAGAAGCCAAACGAGGACGATGCAGCCCAGATGGTCGGCTCACAGACGCAGACAGGGACCGAGGAGATTTGTGGAATTGAAAGGTCAGAGGCTTTTCGACGGTGATGGACGGACAAGGGGCAGCTTGGTGGCTGTCGCCGATGCTGCTGGCCAAATCGCAATGATGCGGTGGACGCCAGCACGCGTTTTTCGGGGTTCGTCCCCCCCACCTGCTGGAGCACGGGCGCAGGGGCAAACATAGGCCAGAAGAGGTACCGGTACATGGGGCCAGGCGCAGGGGACTGGCCTAATAAGGTACGAAGTTGAAGCTCTCTGCCCGCTGGGCTGGCAGTTGCGCTGCGGTCCAGTCCCCCAAGCTTGTCGGACCTGGCCTAACAGGGGGCCCGCCTCTGCGCCGTACAGGTAAGGTACCTAGGGTAGGTAGAGGCGCGCATGTGCCATTGCGCTGTGGGCTGAAGCGCTCTCTTCAAGACAGGGCAGTACATGCCTCACCGCTGTTGGCTGGACCGCGCTGGGGTGCCTGCGACTACAGCGACTACCAGTCTGCTCGCGACTGCTCCAAGGGATTTCGGTCGCGATAAGCTAAGGCGCCCCCTAATAAGGTACCTCTACCTCGGCTGCACGCCCACGCGGATTGGAGGCAACTCGTCCCAGCCACAAGAACAGGCTCCTGTCTCGCATTGGTCAGCATCCTGCGGATCAGCGCTGTGGACAAACGCCAATGTCGTCCTCGTTACCGAGCTCCCCTGATCAGACGCTTTGGAGACTTCTACGGGTTGTCCGGCTTGCGCCGACGGGTGAACGCCGACGTCGCGAAGCCAAATGGCCGGCGACCCTGCCATCGTCACTGCGCAATGACACCTGGCTCATGTGAACTCGTACTCCTATCAGGAGGTAATCAAGGTACGCAGCAGCTTCCAAACAACTCCACCTGGACGGGACCCATTACCCGTTGAAAGGGTCGCGGTCCCAGCCCCGCCAATGGGCCGTACCTCAAACCACGGTAAGAGCCGCAGCTAATAAGGTACTCAGTCAGCTGCACATCCGCAGGACTAGGAGCCACAATTGTCCTGGCTGCCCGAGCTCTCTGTACGGATGCCTCGCATCAGGACCAGAGATGAGGGGGCTTGCGCCGCCTATCGCCAAAGTCAACTCGGGCCTTGAGCAACCGTTAAGAACAAGGGCCCAAACGCCATTGCTCCTCGAGACAGCTGTTACTCGTTCTATACCCGGGCAGTGGACCATCTTGTCCAAATTAAACGGGGGCTTTCGTAACGCGATATGAAGCCTACGCCTTGGGCAGCCGCCAGGGAACAAGGTTCTTCTCTCCGTATATAGTGTCTGGAGGCCAATCGTGGCATTGATGTGATGTGCCCACCATGCATGAGGTAGGAATTTCAAGACAATTGTCTCCCGCCTATTTCAACAAGATACCCTACGAAGTATGGACACATGGCAAGGCAGAGCATCCGAATAACTCTTGAGGCCCGCAACTAGACGCCGATCTGTGTACAGTGTAGGCCCATGTGTATTACTCTCTGGATGTGTTGAGGCATCCCAGAGTCTATAGTAACAATTTCTAACCACGCGCCAAATTATTCCGCCTCCCAATGAAACGCCAAAAAATGATCAACTTGGAACTTGTGCTTTGTCCTGGCCGCCGTGGCCCCGACGCTTCGTGACTGTTCTGCATTGCTTTCAACTGCGACCCCCAGAACGTTGAGTGCCGTGGGAGTCAGCCAGCCGGCCGAGCGCCTCGTCTCGAACTGTCTTTTGGGGACCAGCCCGTCTAGTACAGCATCCGAGTTATGATACATGCTGCGACATCTCTTGTCAGCGCGGTGCCCACGCGGAGTCGGCTCGACCATGACTTACAACTAAGACCATCCAGGCTGTCTGAAATGTCTTTGATCTCGTTATACCGCACGTTGCTGATGTCGGCCATCAGGTAGGCCACCTGTTCTCAGTGTCAGCAAGTGCCGCCGACTGCTAAGTGTTGAGGTCTACTCACATCGCCCCTGCTGTCGCTGATCTGCTTGTCGACATTGTGATCTCCCAGAATCTCGTTTACTATCTGCCGTTAGCACTTGTTGCCTTCCGCAGGCAAGGCATGGGGGACGGAAACAATACCTTTGCGCAATACGCCAGGAACGTTGCGGTGGATGTAGATGACCTGCCAGCACAGTTAGCAAAACACTGCCGTAGCTTCTGCTTTTCCTTGCAAGGCAGGTACGAACCCGTGCGTGGTCCGGCTCATCCAGTGTGAGCGAGCGGAGCTGGGCTTCGGGCATGTTGACGCTGCCCACCGTGATGCCTTGGTTGATGTATCGCACCAGTGCGTCAGCAACTGCAGGCCGTGTCAGTGAGTGCCCAGAGGCGCGCGGCGAGGAGTGGCATGGAGAGGCACGCACCTTCAACACCGATGGCACGCTGCGCCTCCTCGGTGCTTCCGCCGATGTGAGGAGTCAGAATGATGTTGCTCAAGCTGCGAAGATCCTCGCCCCAGTGATTCAGATTGCTGTTGAAGTAGTCGCCGTTGGCGGCGGGCTCGTGGGGGTAGACGTCGAGGGCAGCCCCGGCAACCTTGCCCGAGCGCATGGCTTTGATGAGCGCGGCAATGTCGACAACACTTCCGCGACTCGCGTTGATCAGGTACGATCCGTTCTTCATGCGCTCCAGCTGTGCGGTGGAGATCATGTCGCGCGTCTCAGGAAGATCTGGCACATGGAGCGTTACGAAGTCGGCCGCCTCGAGCAGCTGGTCCAGGGTGGGAACCTGGCGCGCGGTTCCCAGGGCCATGAGCGTCACAACGTCGTAGTAGATGACATTCATACCCATGGATTCGGCGAGAACAGAGAGCTGGGAGCCAATGTGTCCGTATCCCACGATTCCTGCGTGTCGACGTCAGCACGTAGCCGGCGGCAGCCCGAAGACTGGTTGAGACACTCACCTAGCGTCTTGCCACGAATCTCCCAGCACTTTGAGCTGACCTTGTTCCAGGTGCCGCGATGCATCTCCGAGGAGCGGTCGCCTAGCTGACGAGCGAGGACAATGATCTCGCCAATGACGAGCTCGGCGACGCTGCGCGAGTTGGCAAAGGGAGAGTTGAAGACGGCGATGCCATGGTGAGCGGCGTAGTCGAGGTCCACCTGGTTGGTGCCGATGCAGAAGCAGCCGATGACGAGTAGGTTCTTGGCCTCGCGGAGGACGCGCTCGGTGAGCTTGGTCTTGGAGCGGATGCCGATGACGTGGATGTCGCTGCATCTTCAGCGTCAGCGAAGCCCTTGCCATGGCTGGGGAGGGGGGTTTGTTCCTCACCGAATCTTGTCGATCAGCTGGTCCTCGGGCAGCGACGTCTTGAGCGCCTCGACCTGATAGCCCTGGGCCCTGAGTGTGTCCTGGCCGGTCTGATTGACGTTCTCGAGCAGCAGGATCTTGATGTCCTGAGTGTTGAAGGGCTTGAGCTGCTTAGGAGCCCCGCGCTGGGCCAGGGCCCCGCCCCAGCTGGACGGCGGGGAGTGGAAGGTGGCCGTCGGTGACGTCGACAAATCGTGCTGGCCCCAGCTGTGAGAGACGCTCCTCTGAGCCGCCGCTGCGGGCGGGATTCCCTGGATGTCTCGCGGCGCGGGCGTCATTGTGGCAGAATCTAACCTGAGTGACGATGAGGGGAAGGGTGAGTAAGGAAAGGGAGGACGAGACGGGCCCGATGTTGTTGGCGACAACCTTTACAAGGAAGGACCCTTGGCGGGGAGCACTCGGAGGGTCCGGAGCCACTTTATACGCCCGCAAAGGCAACCTTATGCACCGACTTGCGGAAGAGGGGGGCAGCTTCGATGACTGGGCACTTTGGATTCACAACGAGCACGGCTAACAATGAGCTCCGTTCAGAGTTGCGGTGTTTGCGAATGTTGCTTTCGGCCGGGACGAGGCCGGAGACGGCGCCGTGTGCTGCATGTGCTACTCGTATACGCCACCACACTTCCGCAGCGACGACCCGGCCTGTGCTTGGACTGGCCCCTACGCGCCGTGTAATGCGCTCAAACAAGGCAACATGGCCGTCTTGCGGTGTTTTCCGCCTGGTCATCTACGACTGGGGCTCTCAGCGCCTTGATTGAGCAAGGCTCTCGCCATACGCTTCATTGGCATGCCCGTAGGCAGACGCACGCGAACATCGCCATTACTCCCCAAGTGCTGCGTGGCCGTGGATGGGCAAATCCTCCCACCGCGTCTCCCACGGCCGAAGCTCTGACTCGACAAAAACCCTTTTCCAGGCCCTGTCTCTGCCCAGCGTCGGCATGTCGCCATTCGGGCGCCGCACTCAGATTGGCTGCAAGTGTTTAACTACGTCGGACGCTAGAAGATTACCTTGAGTTTGCGTGGAGCCTGAGCGCATTTTGCGAGTCCTCGTACGGCGTCCTCGGCTGCCAGACTCGCTGGCTCCGATGTGCGGAAACGGCCCCACCATCCGCCATTCAGGGGCATTCATCAGTAAGCGCCCAAATGCGCCAGCAAATCAAGAAGCCGAATCCCACCGTCTTTGCAGCAACGCCGAGAATGGGGCTATCACCTACCTAGTCGACCGCCAGTTGCACGCACGTCCCGTCCCACGCGTTTCCCCTTACAGAAGTACCGGGTCTCGCCGTCCGAGGTTTGCATCTGCCAGCGGGCCTGTGCAGCGGCGCCGCATCAACCGCCATGTGCTTCTCCATCCAAGCAGCCCAGGGCCGCAGCTATGGCATACGTCCACACTTCCGGAGTGTCTTGTCTTAGATGCGTTTGCCTGCTAAGTGTCACGTTGTGCATGCGGTTGCATGCACCCTGCAGCTGGGCCTGTGGCCGAGTACGGGGCTGACAGCTGCAGCGGCGCATGCGGTGAATCGATGCAAGCTGCGCAGTCGTCATACGCCGCTTGTGCATCATGGGCATGTCCAACGTCAAGTGAGTACCTTGGCTACCTTGTATGCAAAGGGGAAGCTCAGCATACACCCACAAATCACCTGAAATGTCGTGTTCATACTGCGTCTTCGTACACATGCAAAGGCATAGCAATATGCGTGGAAGCATCCACGACCAGACCCAAGCCAAGACGCCAAAAGGTGGCTGTGCGCATTCGCATTGTTCCAAGTACTACCATTACTACCCATACTTATCATCGAGACAAAAATGAACACCCACTGAATGCCGACCCGCATACGTCCTTGTGCGCGTCTATTTAACGGATCCAGAGCCTTCGCAGCCTTCGCAGCCTCTCTCTGACGTTTTCCCATTCTCACTTGCCACCGCATCGCAGCTACCAAGCCTGGCTTTGACCATGCTGCTCGGCCATCAAACTACGGCTCCATCTTGCTTCGGCACCCCATGGCAGTGAGAACCCCGATGATCATCCGTTCAAATTTCCCAAAAGGCAGCTTGATTTAGCTCTGCTTGCACTCAGCCGCCTCCTGCTTGGGCTTGCTGGAGTCGTCCTGTAGATATGACGTTAGCCTTCACTCCTCAATGGCATCGCCTCGCTTCGACTCACATCTTCATCTGACTCGTCTTCCTCGTCATGGTCCTCACTCATGTCGTCCTCGTCATCATCCTCTTCGTCCTCAAAGTCGCCCGCCTCAAGGTCGTCTTCGTCAAGCTCTTCAAACGCCAAAGCCTCGCCAGTGAACCAGTCGATGGCGCGAGGAATGAGCTTCTCTTTGATGTCCTCGCCGAGCTGATAATCAAGCTCAAGACGCTCCTCAATGTCCGAGCCGGCATCGTCCTCGTCGGCCTCGTCCTCGTCATCATCATCCGTGGGCGGCTTGGGCGGCGAGAAGAAGTTGAAGAAGGATTCGGTGGGCACCGTCTTCTTGACAATACGGGTCTGCTTGGTGGCTGCCGAGTGTGTTAGCGGTGACCATCGTTGCCGCAGCCGGCGGGCTTACTCTTATTCCTCTGCTTCTTAGCCTCGACGCGGACCGTCAGGTCTTTGCCCGCGTACCAGTCAATCTTCTCGCCCTTGGCGTGGTCGTAGATGAAGTCACCACCGTATCCGCTCTCGTTCTGATAAAAGTACGTCTTGGTGATGGTCTTGTTGGAAAAGAACTCATTCGGGCTAAACTCGAAGATGAGACGGAACCCAGGCTTGTCGAGATACTCCATGCGGATGTCCGTCAGGTGCTTCAGGGCGGTCTCATCACGGTCTGTGATCATCTCGGCGAGCGTGACCTGGTTCTTCATGGCGGAGAGCCAGAACTCAGGAATGCCAGCCACGTTCTCAGAGGCGTCAGCCGGCTTGGGCTCATTCTCGGTAGGAGCGCCCTCCTCCTGGAGCTGCTGGTCCTCGTCATCCTCGGCCTCGCCAGCCTTGACCTCTTCCTCTGTTGGCTCGGCTTTTCCGTTGACAATATCGGCACGCTTCTCGTAAAGAGGGGTGAACTTTGCGAAGTACTTCTTCTCGAGCTGAAGGACCTCCTCTTGGAACTCGGCCTCGAGCTTGGAGTGGTCCTTTTGAATTGCCCTCAGACCAGAAACTCGGCGGCGGACGGGTGCGGGGAGGGACTCGATGTATCCAGAAGACCGTCCGATGAGAGAGCCGAGGCGACCCTGGATCACCTGGAGGAGCTGGGGGTTCTGGGCGAAGATGGAAGCGGCAGAGGCGCGATCCATGTCCTCTGCAGGGAAAGAATGAGCGTCAGTTGCCGGAGAGCGGGGGCGTTGGAAAGCAGGCCACGAGAGCACGAGAGACAAGCTTACCTTCCGTAATGCTGGCAACACCGGGCTGCTGGGCATGTGAAGAGATGGGCGCGTTGGAGGCGGGCGTGTTCTGAGGCGTGCTGGACGGAGGTGGGGTAATTAGCATATCGATCATCGACGGCAAAGCGGGAGGGGGAGATGGAGAGGCTCACGGAGCCGCCAGGTCGGGGCGCTTGTTTCGGATGGGTTCGGCCATGATGCTTGCTCGGTAGGCGCGAGGTGATGCAAAGGCTCGCGGTCGAAAGAAAAGGGGAGGAGATGATGGGTGAAGGGAGAATGGTGGTGAGGACAAGCGGTCGCTGTTTTTGGCGTTTGGCTAATTTTCGGTGGGGAGGGGAGGGGGGCGATAAGTCTGGGCAATCGTGAGCGAGAGCGGTGGCAGAGAAAAATCTTTGGCGGGAGCCTCAGCTTGTTGTTGGGCCATCCACTCGGTCCGTGCATGCGCAAGTGTCCGTACGGTATTCACCAAGGTACCTTACAATAGGGGCTGCAGACCCGCTGTTGACGGGTAGGAAACCCCCGAGGGGCCCTGGCTGCCTGCCACAGCTTCAACGGGGTTGTGTGCGCCATGCACCTCGATAGGCACCCAACCTAAGGCCTATATCTGCCTGGCCAAGTAGACGCAAACAGGCAAGGTCTCATCCTGCACATATCGCATGTACCTGTATATGAGAATGGATTGCAACGGTTAGATCGCATCTAACCAGAAGATGGCTATCCCTTTATAGGCTGCTCTTCTCGGCAATGCTTCGCTGCGTCACTGTGCTTGAGCCATGGCGCACTGTGTAAACCCACCCGGCTTGGAACGGCCTTTGCTCCAGCGCAGTAAGAAATGTGAGCTGCCTTGAAGATTAAGCCAAGGTGCTTGCTGCCGTTCGATGTTCGACAGGTACGCTCTACGGATAGTCTCCCACGTTTTCATTTGTTGTCGAAATGACCACTGAGTGAATCAATAACCCCAGTGCGCATTGGCAGTGTTACGAGCGCCAGATCAGAACCGATGCATGGACGGTCGCCTTGATCGAATAATAACCTAGGTACGGTACAGGTAAATGCAGGGGCCGCCAGGCGCTGCAGACTCTGTCGACCGCCGGTACGGCAGCGAATCTACGTCAGCGGGGACGGAGCCTCGCCATGTCTAACTACGCCTCGAGAAATCAGCCGACGTCTCTTCACGCCCAAGTCTCCTCGCATTGCTCACCAGCTTTTTCCTCGTCTGCTCGCCGCCTGCTGCACGTTTGCAAGTACGTGCGCTGCGCAGTAGTTGTCGTCGGCGCACCGTCGGTTCAACCGCAGCCATCTAGTGCCATGCGATAACACCGTCGGCTGCTGAGCCTTCGCTGCAGACATGGACGATGCTGCGGATCGCCCGACGCGACGCCGTCGCGGCAGCCCTGCAAGGGCCAATGCCAACCCGCGCGCGTCCCTGTATCGCCTCAACTCGAATCAGAGCAGCTCGAGTGTCTTTGAGGACGTGGAGATGGCTCATGAGGAGGTCAGCGACCCTCGCCAACGGCTTAGATATCGTGACTGTGGCTGACCTGCTTTCCTCCTCAGCTGTACTCCGGGCCCATGGCAGAGAGCTTGCCTACCAGCGTCTCGGCGTTTTCTCATCGCAGAGCTCGTGCCGATTCGACAGCTAGCTTCACGTACTACGACGAAGAAGAGGAAGAAGAGCCAGAGGCAGCGCCCTCAGAGGTGCACGAGTACCCAGACGAATTTCGCAGAGCGAGCATCAGCGAAAGCTACGTCGGACGCAGCATCAGTGACATTGGGGACATCGGAGACTTCGAGTTCTGTGTCGTTGAAGACGAGGACTCGTCTGATCGCGAGTATCCAGCCGAGGCAGACGACTATGTGCTTCGTCGTTGCTCCTCGGCGCACTCGCGAGACTCGGTCCATGCTCGTCTCCTCCGGCGAGACAGTACCGCCACGGCTGCAAGCTCGCGTCCAGCTGGCCGTAACAGTCAGAAGGTGTACATGGCCAATGAGGACCTCACCATCGCGGTCGCCGGCTTTCGTACCGCCATGGTAGGGTACTCTGTCTACGTCCTCCTCTGTGTGCTCTCCTTGGGCCTCGCATTTCTTATGCTGCGATGGCTACCGCGGTGGTATGTCGGTCTCGTAGGCCGGCCATGTCCCTTGAGAGACTGCGAATGGGTTGTCATTGAGAACCAATGGGGTGAGCTGGCCATGATGACTGTCCAGACTCAGCCTTACGGCCGGCCAGTGTCCAGTGTTTTCGGCCTTCCGGAGAAGACGTTTTTGTACGGGCTCGATGACGACAATGACCCCTTGATGGAGAACCTACGGACTCTCGATTATCGCTACGTTCGCTTGTGCTATCACCCGCTCAAGGACAAGTTCGTACTGTCCACCGGCTGGAAGGATCCTGAATGGACTGATATCCGCTTGGTGCGCTCTGGTCTTGATAGTGACGAGAAGGCGCTCCGAGAGGTCATCTTCGGCAACAACCTCATTGACATTGAGCAGAAACCCGTGGGCCAGCTGCTGGTTGACGAGGTAGGTCCTCGACGGCCAGAGAGACTACCCTTCCGGCATGAGCTGACCTTGTGCAGGTTCTACATCCATTCTATATTTTCCAAATCGCTAGCTTGGTACTGTGGTCTATGGATTCATACTACTACTACGCCGTCTGCATCTTCATTATGTCGGTCGGCAGCATCACAGCGACCCTGGTTGAAACACGTTCAGTGAGTCCTTGCACGGCTCCTCGCACCTTGTTTTGGTTTGACTGACGGAGTAGACTATGAAACGGCTTCGCGAGATCTCTCGCTTTGAGTGCGACGTTCGAGTTCTTCGAAATGGCTTTTGTGAGCAAACCCCGACGTTTGGCTGCTCTGTGGTCCTGATTGTTGACCCGCATTCAGGGAAATACATATCATCCGGCGACCTTGTGCCTGGCGACATCTACGAACTGAGCGACCCTAACTTGACACAATTTCCGAGTGACAGCTTGTTACTCAGCGGAGACTGCATCGTCAACGAGAGCATGCTCACAGGTCAGGAACCATCCACACCACTGGCAACGAAACGCCGCTGACAATTGCAGGTGAATCTGTCCCTGTTTCGAAGCTCCCCGCTAGCGACGAGGCGCTACGCAGTATGGACCTCGGCGCATCTTCCGTATCTCCCGATACAGCCCGGCACTTCTTGTTCTGCGGCACAAAGATCATTCGCACTAGACGGCCGCAAGAAGACCAAGAAGGTGATGCCGTCGCACTCGCGCTGGTCGTGCGAACCGGTTTCAACACAACCAAAGGGGCCCTTGTCCGCTCGATGCTCTTCCCCAAGCCTTCGGGTTTCAAGTTTTATCGTGACGCATTCAGATACATCAGTGTCATGGGCATGGTTGCCATGCTTGGCTTCGTCGCCTCCTTCATCAATTTCATCAGGTTGGGTCTCGAGTGGCATCTGATCATTGTTCGGGCCCTTGATCTCATAACCATCGTGGTACCGCCGGCTCTGCCCGCAACGCTGACCATCGGTACCAACTTTGCCCTAGGACGTCTGAAGAAGAGGCAAATCTTCTGTATCAGTCCTCAAAGGGTAAATGTCGGCGGTAAGCTGGATGTCATGTGTTTTGACAAGACAGGCACGTTGACCGAAGACGGCCTCGACGTTCTCGGCATCCGCGTTGTCTCGCCTGATAACCATATGTTCAGCGATGTGATTTCGGAGGCTCCTATGGTGGAAGGCAGAGGGACTGCAGGATCGAAGTGCCTAAACTCGTTGCAGGCAGCGCTTTATACCATGGCAACCTGCCACTCGCTGCGCTCAGTGGATGGCGAGCTTCTCGGCGACCCCTTGGACATTAAGATGTTTGAGTTCACAAGATGGTCTTTCGAAGAAGGCAAACAGAGGATGGCGGAAGGCGAGGATGAGGAGCAAAGCGGCCTCGCCCCTTCCGTCGCCCGTCCTCCTGATGTAGGACCTACTGCGTATGCATTTTCCGATCCGCAATGCTGACATGTGTCAAGGGATCTGTGGAGCTCGGTGTCATCAAGTCGTTCGACTTTGTGTCCCAGCTCAGAAGGGCAAGCGTAGTTGTGCGCCATTTCGGGCAGAAGAGCGGCGACATCTTCGTAAAGGGTGCCCCGGAGGCGATGCGAGAAATATGTCGCGAAGAGAGCTGTGAGTTTTTGCACCAGCAGCGCGCAACTCACATTCATCGCTAACTGGCCCAGTCCCAAGCGACTACGATGAGCAACTCTCCTACTACACTCACAAGGGGTATCGAGTCATCGGCTGCGCGACAAAGCATCTGCCAAAACTCAGCTGGGTCAAGGCGCAAAAGCTGACCCGGTCCGACGTCGAGAGCAAGCTCGACTTCGTCGGCTTTATCATCTTTGAGAACAAGCTGAAACCTACAACGGCGGGCGTCCTGAAGGAGCTCCTTGATTCCAACATTGGGGCTGTCATGGTGACTGGAGACAACATCCTCACGGCCATCAGCGTTGCGCGCGAAAGTAGGCTTTTGGACCGCAGTGCGCATTGTTTTGTGCCGCGATTCGTCCGAGGTTAGTCACTGGCCCCGTCAACGAAACACTTGGCATGTCAACTGACGCAAGAAAGGTGACGCGCGCGACCCTACGGCTGAGCTGCAGTGGGAGAGTATTGACAACAGTATATACTGCCTTGACAGTTCGAGTTTGTTGGTGAGGGCTCTTGTGCGAATTGTGATATTTTGAAGAAAGCAGGCAGCCTGACAAGAACATACAGCCTCTTCCGGCGCCTCCCGAAGGAGATGCCTCACTGCCGTACGACATCTCCAACCTAAGGAATTACTCGCTGGCTGTCAGTGGAGAAGCATTCCGATGGATCGTTGACTATGCGTCCCCGCAGGTCTTACGAAGAGTGAGTTTTGCCCTTTGAAGTGGCTTGGTCTGGCCATGACTGACCATGCTGCAAAGATGCTTGTTCAAGGCAAGGTGTTCGCGAGAATGTCGCCAGATGAGAAACACGAGTTGGTGGAAAAGCTCCAGAGCATCGACTATTGCGTTGGTTTCTGCGGCGACGGAGCCAATGATTGCGGCGCATTGAAGGCGGCCGACGTGGGCATCTCACTGTCCGAGGCAGAGGCATCGGTGGCAGCACCTTTTACGTCGAGAGTCTTTGACATTCGCTGCGTTCTGGAAGTAATACGGTAAGATTCGAGCAGCGCAAATGAAATTGGCGGAGTTTGGCGGATCGCTAACGCCAAATCAGGGAAGGCAGAGCTGCGCTGGTGACGAGCTTCAGCTGTTTCAAATACATGAGCCTGTACTCGGCCATTCAGTTCACGTCGGTGAGCTTTCTTTACGCCAAGGCATCGAACCTGGGAGACTTCCAGTTTCTTTTCATCGACTTGCTCCTGATCCTGCCCATTGCGGTCTTCATGGGTTGGGCTGGGCCAGCGCCAACGCTTTGCAGGAAGCGACCAACGGCAGACCTCGTATCACGCAAAGTCCTGACGCCACTGCTGGGCCTAATGGGCATATGTGTCTTTGTCCAGGCGGTGGCATACGTGACGGTCAAAGAGCAGCCTTGGTACATCCCGCCAAAGGTCAGACACGACGAAGCGGGCATCAAGAATTCGGAGAACACAGCCTTGTTCCTTGTGTCGTGCTTTGAGTACGTCCTGTCCGGTGTGCTGCTCAATGCTGGGCCGCCATTCAGGCAGCGCACATCCAAGAACTGTGAGTGAATATTTGCGCTTGTTTGGTGCGGTGATGAGTCGAGAGCACGGCAACTGACATGGGCGATAGGGCCGTTTATGGTGACGATTGGACTTGCGCTGCTGATATCGGTATACATGGTGCTGGCCCCAGCGCATTGGCTCAAGAAGCTCATGGAGCTGACGTCGATGAGCTGGGACTATGAGCTGTTCCTGATGTTGCTGGGGCTGGTGTATCTGGCACTGGCATGGGTGTTTGAGAAGCACTTGGCGTCACGGCTGGCGCGGTCACTGGGGGTAGCGCGAGAACGTCTTACGGGCAAGGCCAAGAAGCGCAAGGAGTACAAGGTAATACAGGAGCAAATGTGGGGTCCCTAGGCGAACCCTGAAAGAAAGATCACCCTATGCTACTGGGCAATGCGCCTCTGAGCATGTACCTATATAGATTGGGACATACAGCTGCTTGTTGAGCGACTGCGAGAAGATGAAGCTGGCGAGGCGAGGTGGATCAAGGAGTGTCAATAGAATCCTCCGCCGCGTCGACTTGGAAGCGGATGTCTTGGTGTCTAGGTCGTGCTTTGTACTTGTGAAACTAATGGAGAGGCGATAAAGGAAGTCCACGGTAGAGCAGCGCCGTACGGTACTTGTCGGCTCGGGGCGGATCCCGACTCGGACCGCGCGACGGGGCGGCGCGGCACGGACGTCTGTGGGGGGCCGCTTAGCTTCGCCAGGTCTCAGAGAGGCAGTGACCTCACCACTTCCAGCTGGCTACCACTGGATGCGGGTTACCGACATTTCCTCCTCTTTGCGCCATTGAGATTGCCTTGTTTGCGACACGCGGAGAGACGCCAGGTCCCTCGCCACGGCGCATGTTGACTGTCCTTTTTGGCCGGTGTGGAAGTAGTCGAGCAGACGTTTGTCTCATTCGACCAGGGTCGAGCACAGAACACAAGATGAGCTATGGTGTGTGTCGTCCACATGATTGAGTGATCCATGTATGGATGCAAGGCTGACGCCCATGGCCACAGACTGGATCCTCGACGGCGGCCATCTGCCGCACGCAGTCATTCGGGTCGGCATCCGGCGACAGCTACGGGAGCGCCTGGTGGCCATCTCGAGCACGTCTCTGGGCAACGCTTTCGAGGCCAAGATGGGGTACATTGAGCGTCTGCGTACGCGGCCCATGGCCATTGAGACGGACGCAGCCAATACGCAGCATTACGAGGTGGGCACGGGCGTGCTGGCAGGGTGCCTGGGTCCGCGGATGAAGTACTCGTGCTGCCTGTATCCCAAGGCCGGCGAGACGCTCGCCCAGGCCGAGGTGGCGATGCTGCGCTCGTACCTGGACAAAGCCGAGCTACGAGATGGCATGAACATCCTGGATCTGGGGTGAGTGCGGCTCGCACCGTCGATACAGGCAAACAAAACATTCTCCGACTGATCAAAGCGAGCAGTTGCGGCTGGGGCTCCGGGGCCCTCTTCTTCGCCGAGATGCTGCCCAAGGCGCGTATCACGGCCTTTTCCAACTCACGCACGCAAAAGGAGTACATTGATGCCGAGGCCAAGCGTCGCGGGCTCGCCAACGTGACCGTCATCACGGGCAACGTTGTCGACTACGAGTTTGAGCCCGAGAGCTTCGACCGCGTCGTGTCCGTAGAGGCGAGTTGGCCGCCTTGCGGCTACATACACTGCGCGTGAATAGCTGCTGACTAGATCGACAGCTCTTCGAGCACATGAAGAATTACGAGCTGCTCATGGCCAAGGTGGCGCGCGCGCTGCGGCCCGGCGGCAAGCTCTTTGTGCACATTTTTGCGCACAAAACGACGCCGTATGACTACGAGGAGGGCTGGATGACGACGCACTTCTTCAGCGGCGGCACCATGCCCTCGGCCGACCTGCTGCTCTTTTTCCAGCGGGACCTTCAGATCCAGAGGCAGTGGTGGGTCAACGGGATGCACTACTCCCGGACATGCGAGGTTCGTTCATTGCCGAGGCTCTCTTCGTGTGGCATCGCAGGGCTGACTCTACATCATCAGGACTGGCTTTTGTGCATGCTGGCCAACAAAGCGCAGATGTGGCCGCACCTCGTTGAGACGTACGGGGGTGAGCAGGAGGCGGCGACATGGTACAATCGTTGGCAGATCTTCTACATGGCGTGCTCGGAGTTGTTCGCGTACGAGGGCGGCGATACCTGGGGCGTGGCGCACTATCTGTTCGAGAAGCCAACGCCGCAGTGATGCGCACAAACTGTTTGCTGGCGTGAAACTCGTCTTCTTTGATAAGTAGATGATGCGCGGTAGTAGATACAATGACGAGTAGCTTCTTGGTCCATCCCTTTCTGGCCCTGGGTTCGCGTCGTCTAGTGGTCCCAAGGGTGCTTCCAGCCCATCAATACCGGGCCTATAGAGTCGCATCAATGTGTCAGTAGATTAATGGCGGGTGCGGAACAGCGAAGCATTCGGGGATCCGGGTCGATTCGTACCGTCTTTCTTCGCTCTGTACATCAACTGCACCAGGCCTGTTAGCGCCACCAACTTCTTCTCTTCTCTTCTGCTCGGCAGAAAGCCCAAGAGACAGCGGGAATACAGACTCACCCAAAACCACATGCCAGCACCCAGCGCCGTCGCGGTCAATCGGTAAATGGGGGCCACGTGTGGCACGGGAGGCTTGGGGGGGCCCATGGCGGCCGGAGGAGTCAGGATCGGGGTCTGCCTCTCGTTGTTTCGACGACCGGCTCGATAGGCCGATGAGATGACTCGCTGTGTGTCGTTCAAGAGTCAGCGTTCGGCCCACTGATGCGCGCTTTGTGATGCTGGTCCCGCGGCTGCTGGCTGTGGGTGCGTGGCTACGTGGTCGCGATGGTGACGGCAGCAGCAGCGGCAGCGGCAGCGACGATCAAGGCGGTAGCACTTCTCCAAGAGAACGTACCTAGTTGACGGGAGGCGGTGGTGCTGCGATGAGGCGTCGTCAATCGACCAAGGAGGGCTTATTGCATTGGAGCAACGAGGTCTAGAGGCTGCGAAGATGGCAAGCCCGTCGTTGGACAATTTGCGCTGACTAAGGCAGTTTGCGTCCGCACTCAATGGCCAACCGACGGACGGTAGTATTTGGCCTGGCGTAGCGGTAGCTTGAAAGTACCGAATCATGCAAGCACCGCAGAGAAGGCACTTTCCGGATACGAGGCCCCACCACACCCGGTGCCGCTGCATGCACTCTGCCAACTGCTACGCCCACTGCACCAGCACTGTAAGTTACCCGCTACAGCCTCGCCCCGCCTCGAGCTTCCGTCCTCGTCCACCAGCTCTCTGGCCACGCTGGCGTTCCTTACAACTACCCACGCAGCCCTGACGACTCCAGTACTGTTTTGCCCATCTGTTTCACTTGCGACCTCGTCCTCGCAGCTCGCTGGCTGAGCTCGGTTCGTACGGGGCAGCTTCACGACTGGCCTTTGCCATCGTGGCCATGCTGTAAGCCAGACCAGTACAAACGGACACGACGACGGACATCGCAGCATTCAACGACAGCATACATTCCCCGGCCTCGCAACCATGGCCGCGGTGACCAATACTACGCCCCAAGTCAGCTCCAAGTCGCCCACTATACGGCGCATTCGTAGGTCGCATCTTCCGTGGGTCCGTTAAGGTGCTGTAAGCTGAATTCCTCCCCAAGTCCGAGAGGCGGCCGAGGTATCAAAATCGCCATCGCCAGACTACATGGCCGAACCCCTCGAATCCGATCTTTTCGAGTGGCATTTCACCCTCCGAGGGCCCCCCAATTCAGTCTACGCCCAGGGCCTCTATCACGGCCGCATTGTGCTGCCTCCCACGTATCCGCTGCGGCCCCCGAGCTTCCGCTTCACCACGCCCAACGGTCGCTTCGAAGCCAACCGCGAGATATGCCTGAGCATCAGCGGCCACCACGAGGAGACATGGCAGCCCGCATGGGGTATCCGCACGGCGCTGGTTGCGTAAGTCCCGCTGAACCGCCGCCAGGTATCTTGCCAGAGCTGACCCTGCCGTACAGCTTGCGTAGCTTCATGGAGACCGATGCCCGCGGCCAGCTCGGCGGCCTCGACACCACCGACGCCGTCAGACGCCGCCTTGCGCAGGAATCCGGTTCCTTTCGGTGCGTCACCTGTGGCCGCTCCAATGTCGACCTCATCGCCGAGTCGGAGAAGCGCGCCACGGAAGCCTCGTCATCAGCGGCCAACGAAGTTCAGGTGCCCAAGGAGCTGAGCATGGGGTGGAGGGACGAGATGGAAGCCAAAAAGGCCGCTGACGATGACGAGGGCTCGGATGCCGCGGAGCTGGCTGAAGGCTTTATTCAGACAATACCGGCACCGAGCACGAGCACGAATACAAACCAGGCACAGCCTCGGCCGTCACCAGCCATCAATGACGCTCCAGCACCGGCGCCCGGGGCGGCCACTCCCATCACCACCCGGGCTACCGTAAACGCCCCTCGGCCTCACCACGATGGCATACCCATTTGGATCGACAGGGCTATCGTTGCCTTGGTCATTCTCCTCGCTGCACTGCTTCTCAAGGTCTTGTTTGGCCTATAGTCAGCAGCCCGAGATTGTTTCTTGTTACGGTTGGCACTCAAGACATGCACTGGCGCATCGGAGTTATAGCGCATCTCGTAGTGTCTTTGCTTCATACGATTTCAACACCATGCACATACCATGACTCTCCAACGAATTAGTCGGTGTTTTCCGTGGAGCACATCGGCACGGACAGGGGCGACAAGAGGCAGATTGGCGGGAACAAATGGGATAGGAGAATAGCAAACTAAATAGAGAACAACAGGGCCCAGTCTCTGTAGCGCTGACCAAGCTTCGCTGGCCACGCCTCCGAGGATATCATCGTTTCTGCAAATGGGAGTCCACCCATCACCATTCTTGGCCCCTAAACCAATCACCAGACTGCATCGAACTGAACAAGCATCGCCACCTGAGAATTTCTTCAAGGTCGTTTGCCACTCGATTTCTCCTTCCCGGATCCAGCCGCTATCGTCGCCTTGCGCAGCCATGGCACTGCGAGCCACCACCATTCCCCAACGGTAATCCCAATGCCGTCCACCAGGTCTGTCAAGACCCCCGTCTTCTTGCCCCAGTCCACGATAAGATGCGCCTCAAACTCCTCCAGGATAGGACTGAGCGCGGAGCATATACCTTCGACCGTCATGGATCCCCGTGTAGCAAAGGTGAAGCAAAAAGCGCCCAGGATTTCGGACCATCGTTGCACATTGCGCTCCCCAAAGAAGTCGAACCACTGCGGCAGCTCGCCTTGCGGCCCTCCCGAAGGGGCCGCATCCGTTACCACCGAACGAAGCACGTCAATGTCCTCGCTGTACTGGTACGCAGCCGTCGGGATAAGCTCGAGTCCAAAGTAGTAGTACGACTTGGGGTTTTTGCGACTCTCGTAGTTGCCCGGCTCGAAGCCAAAGGGGATGTGAGGCACGTCCACGGGGACCAGTTGGATTCTGCCTGCTGCCTGCAGGTTTGTAACGGCCATCATTGCGCCATCGCTGAACGTGTACGGCACTCTCATGGCCTCGTGGTTGCGGAACACGGCATCCAGCTGCGCCTTGAAGGCGGCGGCTTCGTCGTACTTGGTAACCTGGGCCATTTTAGCCAGCGTGGACACATACCACTCATTGAGCCGATATGGCCGGCCGCTAAGGTACGGTCTCTTGCTCCGGCAGATGACCCGCTGTTGGGTCAGCTGCGCAAGGGCGTCTCGAAATAAGGCAGACCTTTGGTGCTTGTTGTTCGGGTACAGCTCCAGGAACTTGCTCTTGATTTGCTCTACCGAGTATCTCGTCTCCTCCGTGGTGCAGAGCGATTTGATCCACGACTTGGCCACGGTGAGGTTGTTGATGACAGGCCTCTCGGCGACTGCTGTCGGGGCTCCGCCGATGTTGACCACGCCAGGTTCTGAAGTGACAGCCTCGAAGCGAGTGAATATGGACGTTAAAACGTGGAAATACTTCTCCCGCCAATCCTCCGTAGTGACCTTGGCGTCTTCTAAGGTGTACTGCTTGTTGAGTGACTCCCTTACTCGCGGCATCTGGAAACCTTCTTGGTTGGGCAGCTGCATCGTCCACCGTATCAGTTTCTCCCACTCATAATCCAGTGGATTCTCAAAGTCAATCATGGGAAGCTCTTCAGTGTCGTACGCGCTGACCAGCCTTTCCTGGAACACACGGGTAAAGCCTGTGATGTAAGCCCCTCGCTCTTTTCGGACATCCGTCCAGAACCTTCGCAGTTCAACAAGCTCAATCTTCGGGAATATTTTCATCATGAAGCCCCAGTCAATCGCCTTGTCGGCTCCCCCTAGCAACGAGCGAACAGCGATGAACGCGGCTAGGAGCTCTTCAGGATCGTCAATCTCGGCGGTCTGCTCGCTCTTGGCCCCCACCGGGGTCGGAAGGGCAGTCAGAGTACGGGTCACGAGGGCGACGCGCTTAATCCGGGGCTCCCTTGTGTGCGTTGAACTATGCAGCTCTTTAGGCCTTGGCGTTGTTCTCGCCATCTTCGTGTTCAGTGGTGGTAGGTCCAGTCCATCCTCCATCGCTGAAGACTCCGAATCATCGCTCAGGTCCGCAATGGCGTTCTTCACAGACGTGGGCGAAAGCTGTTCTTCGAGTGGCCAGAGTAGATTCGGCAGTGGTTTGTAGTGATGACTACCGGGTTCCATCGAGAAGCTGATGAAGATGTTGTGAGGGCCAGCGTCGCCAGGCATGGCGTAGGCAAAGGCTGTTCCCCATGACTTCTCCACGTCCATACACGCCAGTAACCTATTGATGAAGCGTTTGTGCGCGCACATCACAGACGAAGAGCGATACTTCTTGTGCGCTCCATAGCGCTTGTCAATTTCATCCGTCACGGCTGCCCATCTGAACCATCTCCTATCCGGGAGCCAACCGCTCAGCGTGAAGCTGGCGCCGAGTCGATCAAACTGCTGAGGATCAAAAGAAGGCCAGACTCCATGGATACCTGATAGAGGCGTAACTGACGTGAAGACATCGGAATCGCGGCCAGCCGCCACTGCTGATGCGACTTCACGATTGACTTGCCCTGCTTCGGGCTGTGGTGAGTCGACGTCACTGAGCGACGAAGCGGCATCCCTAGGGACATCTGAGCCATCTGGACGAGCAAGCAACAGTTCGTCATCCAGTTGTGTATTGGGTTCCAGGAAACGGATGGCCTCGAGGGGCTCTAATGTCGGCGAAGTAGCAACCTCTTCGCCATCACTGTAGCCGTTATTTGCACTCTGGTTGGCAAATCGGACTTTGGCTCCCTTGCGACGCCGAGAAGAAGGTGACAGATCGTCAGTGCCATCGAATGTTGGCTTCACAGAGTACTTCTGACGCTTGACGCGGCGTGCGCCGTCGTCTGCGGCGTCTGCAGCTCTCCTCGCTGCCACCTGTGCAGCATAGACGGGCGCATCTAAGACTGCGACATCCTTGGCCAGCAACCGCCGTCCACGAAAGCGCATTGCTTTGTTTGGCGACGCGCTTTGGTCGGATCCTTCGCCTTCAGTCACCACCATGGCTTGGAAGCGCTCGTCCTTGACCCTGTCGATCAGGTGCCGAGATTCGGGTGAGAAAGCATCCAGGTCAGGCCGAGTTATCAGCTGAATCTTCGCGAACATCCCCCTTTGATCGCGGAATGCGTGCCAATGCTCCGTCGCAAGCTTCTTCTTCTTCAGTAAGCTGTTCACAGCCCACTGGCAGTCTTTTTCAGTAGGAATTGGCACATCAGAAAAGACAGTGTTCCATGTCGCCGTGATGGCGTGCCAAAGGGCCTCTCCCCCCAGCAGAGCCCCGTTTTGATCCTTCAGCATGCCCTCGACCATGCTGCAGATGCGTTCGCTCGTAGCTTTGTCTGGGTTAGCGCGACGTTTGCGACCTTGCGCTCCTTTGTTCGGCAGAGACGGGCCATGAGGTTCCTCGTGAGCTGCTGTGTTCTGGCCTTCTGCTAAGCTTGCTTCGGGGTAGGCTTTGGGCTCGCCGGCCTCCTCTCGCGGTTTCAGTAGTTCAGGGCCGCTTTTCTTATTGAAAAAGCTTGCGACAGGAGTCTCCGAGCGGCTGTGGATGCTGAAAGCTGATAATTGGCGTGGTGAGCTCACTTCATATGGCAGAAGCAAGGCTTGACGTTGTGGAGAATAAGGGGCTTGGTCTGGCTCTCCAAGCATCGTCGTCGACCGTTTCCAGGACTTCACTGCCCGTGGGAAAGCGGCTTTGGGGGCTTTCTCCTCGTTCAATGGCGAGGGTGCTTCCATTGGCATTCGTTTGCCGAAAGTCGATTCTGCAAGTTGGTCGCGATGGTCGGGCAACGGCGGAGCCATGCTGGGGGAGACGTGCACCGGAGACAACTGCGTGTCTTGTCTATCGGACGAGCGTGAATCTCTAGGCGTGAAGAAGGTAGCTTGTTTTCTCTTCCGGGCCGTGGGGAGGCTCGAAGCGCTGTAGGACGGGTTGCACGTCGTCTGCGATTTTTCAAGGTGATACTTAAGACCAATGTCATTCTTCCAGCTACCGCCACACTTGTCGCACGTCCATGGCCGCGTTGCTGGTGAAGTTTCTGTGCCTCGAGTTGTGGAGGATTTCCCGCCACGACCGCGGCCGCGCCCTCGGCCGGCACCAGAGCCCGTGGGGCGCCCTCGCCCGCGTCCGCGACCTCCTCGAGCTGTAACAGCCGGCGGAACCATAGCATCTTCCTCGGAATCGGCCTCTAAATAATCCTCAAGTGTAGCATCACCCTGCGGGGCTTGCTCCGGGCTTCCGCGAGAGTTTCTCGTCCGTCGCCGGTGGGAGCGCTCTTGAACTGGTGCAGCGGGAACGGAACGCTCGCCAGCAATCGCACCACGAAGTGCCTCCGGCTGAACCTTTAATGCAACGATGAGGCTCGGCGCCTGCTCCAAATCAGGTTCCTGTTTTGGCACGTTGGGCTGCAAACTCTCTGCTACTTCCATCTCCGGCTCGACGGGTGTGATTGCATTGGAAGGCCCAGTTGCGCCTTTCCTTGGCCTGCCTCGCCGTCCTGTCTTCTTTGCAACCCGTTGCTGGGAGAGTCCCAGGCCGCAGATATCCGTCAAGGATAAAGGCTTGTCGCTTATCCGAGGCACCGTAGCCGCAGATATGAATCCGTACGGAGTATTGTCAGCAGACGCCGAAACGGCCTGACTCGTGAGATTGCTTGCTTCATTCGACTGATTGTTCACAGCCGCCGGTCCGACACTCTGCGGCGTGTAAAAGAGATAGGAAGCCACCTTGCCCACACGGACATGCTCATTTCTCAACTGCAAATGCCGCAAATGGGCGGGTTGTATGTCGGGGGTTGACATGGATCCAGTCATGGCCGACAGAAAGCGGTTGAACGTTGCACCAAGCGTCAGCGAGTAGATGGCCGGATTGGAAAGCCCACTATCTCCGAAAGATTGAACCATGTTCGCAACGGAATATGGTAGCGGCTTGTCCATTGTCCAAGGGGCACACGCCATGAGGCGAGCCTTATTGGCCTGTTGCGCGCTAGGTTGCCCGCCCTCATCGTCCTCTTCGCCTGCGGCTATGTCGTCGCCCCGGGTCGATTTACCCGAACGTTTGCCCGTGGACAAATAAATTGACCAATCTTCGGCATTCAAGTCTCTATTGAATCTGAGGCAGTCCTTGAAAACCCGATTGTCAAGCTTGGCGGCAACGTACTGGACAGCCTGGCGGGAATTGAGGAATCTGCAAGCCTTGGCCAGAATCTTCATCTGCCAGCGCTTGCCAAGAACACCCAGCTTCATTTTTAGGTCGTGCATGCGTATCACTTCCCACTCCTTTGTGATAGCCATGATTGTGGTAGCCAAGGCAGCGTAATCGATATCCACGCCGGTCCAGCTCGTATGCCAGGGAACTGGGTCGAGGTTTTCGGCCAGAGTCTGGCGTGACAAGTTCATCTCTGGCCCAGGTTTGGCGGTCGACTCTCTTTCTTTGGGCAGCGGTGGCGCGAAGGACTTGAGCCACATCTTGCTGGTCTTTGTTCCCCTGACCAGAGTGGTTCTCTTGGTGATGTACCCCTTTTTAACCAGAGTATCTGTCCGCTTTGGCACGGAGCGTTTATCCTGATCAACCAGGCGACCAAGGTCGCCCTGCAGGATTCCATTCGATTTGCTGGATGCTATACCGAGAAGTAAAAGCCACTCGGATCGTGGAACTCGCTTGTGGTCGGGTGCATGGCCTGTGATGGCTTCCCACATGGTCGACTCCACGGTGTATACTTTGACGACGTCACCCTGAACCTCCGCGGCGCCCATCAACGCCTCCTCCGACGAGGCCTGTGGGTTCTTGGCTTCCCCGTCGTTGGTAATATGGAGGCGGGCACCTGCTTGGGAGTGAGATTGCGGCAGGGCCAGTAGCTCGGGCAGGGCGAGAGGGTTATACTCTCTATTGCGGCCAACGCAGAAGTCATGCCTCTCGACCAGCCATTTCCATATCTTTGAAGCTGATCGGTCTGGTTGGTCGTCTTGGGAAGTGCGGGACACCGAGGCCGAGGGGGGCGACGAGTCACAGATGGCTTGTAGAAGCTCTTTCACGGAACAGCCTGTGTGGCGAAGTTGTCAGCTTCACGATGAACAAGGGCAGCATCTTCTCATCGCAGGCCCCAGCTGTAGGGGAAGGCTTCGCTCGTCTAGCGAAGCCATCACTTCGACTGCTGGCCAATCTCCTTCCGAGTTCGATGCTTCAATCCAAAGGTAATGGACTCACCCTGTTCGCCAGCGCATGAGATGAGCATCAGCAGATGGGCAATCAACCCCTCGAGCTCTCGAGCCATGGCTTCCGGCGAGTGCGTAATTTCATTATAGCGCACGAAGCGACCTGAAAAATGCGATGATAAATGTGCTCGACTCGGGGTTTGAACGCGCGACCTAGAGACTTAAGATTTCGCGTTGGCTCGACCCTCGAAGTGCTTTTGTTCGGTCGCGCAGGAGCGGCATACAGGTGGGTCCCACCAACCAACCAACGGCTCATGACGTAATCGCTGCTAGGCCATCAACGGTGGCTCGTGCAGATCTGATGTCGGGAGATGTCGTGAACATCGCGCGCCAGGCTGCGGGCTGGGCACGAAATGCTCTGTTCGAAGGCTGGGATACCTGTATTCTGTCCTTCTACTATCGCAGATCCCCTCTTCTTCAATGTGCCGGGTATCTGTCTATCCAAGTCATTTCCGCCCCCTCTGCGCATCTAGTTTGGCCTGCTCGTGCTCTCTAATCTTCCGGTACGCCTCTACAACGTCATCCCTCACTGCCTGTAGTTCCTCGCGCCGACGGAGACTGCCAGCCGCCTTGGGTATGTTGTCCACGTCCACAGCGGCGTCCCCGACTCGGAGCTGCTGGCGCAACTTTTTGTGCAGCTCTGGGGGCGCCAGGGCCACGTCGTGAAGTCCAACTTTGGCCTCGGCCCTCTTCCGCTTGAGTTCGAGCCAGGGGTCTTCATCATCCTCGGCAGGAGCTTTTCCGCGACGCTTTCGCCCCTTTTTCTTGCCGGAGTCTTCGTCCATCTCGCCCTTGAAGGCCGAAGAGGTTAAGATACCGGCAGCGTCGTTGTCCAAGTCCCGCTCTGCTTCCAGTTCCATTTCGTCCTCTCTCTTCTCCTGTATCTTGCGCTCTTCCTCCCGCCACTGGTCATAGAGCTTGTGCATCTTGCGCTCCTTGCGAGTGCGCTGCACCTTGAGTCCGATCTCATCCTTGCCATCCTTGATCTTCGTCTTCTTGGTAAGCCCCGCCATGGGAAGCGCGGCGTCCACACGAGTGGCGAAGGCTCTCAAGTCCTCGCCAGGACGGATGCGCGGAGCTTCTGGGGCTTCCTCGGGTGCAGCTGCTTTGTCCTTGGTCTTGTTGTTGGGCTTCTCTCCATTGTCTAGGCCAGACCGAATTCTCTTGCCCTGCACAACGGCCATGAGTCGCCTAAATGCCCGCGGTGCGTCATCGTCATTGTTGCGGCGCTGGCGTTGCTTCTTGGTAACTGCGGGAGGTTCTTGCTTCGTGCTCTTCTTACTCGCGCCTTTACTCCCCGCGCCATTGGTGCTCGCTCCCTTGTTACTCGAGGAAACGGGCAGAGGGCGAGCTCTCTGGGACGGGGGTAGGTCATGGCTGTGCGGAATGTCAGATCGTGTATCGGATGCGAGGGAGCTGATGGGGAGCCTTCTTACTCGGGGTCCTCCCCTCGTTTCCTTTTGTGTTTGTGGGGCATATCTCTCGCACTCGAAACCTCGTGGTCTCTGAGTGTTGTTGGGGTGCGTACTAGGGGTGATTGATGCTTTGTTCCGAACCGATAGCACTTTGCGATGCTGATGCGTTGAGTTGGGAACACAAGGTATTAGTTGAGATTCTCAAAATTTAAATGGGGTCGCGGATTGGGTAAATGGACCCCACTCCCACATGATTTGGTGGCTACCCTGCACTGCTTCTGAGTGCCAAATATTTGATCTACCCCGCAGCCGCCTGTATGCACTTTGAGAGTACAAGTAGCAGCGTGCTTGGAACATCTATATACCTTTGGTATTGAAAATGGGAGCCCTGAATTCGGTGCCTCCCTAGTAGTTTGTCGTAGACAACAAAATCTCCATATCTGTCAAATTCGGGTTGGGGAAGATGCACCAGAGAATATCATGACCAGAAGTCCTGGATCACGAGATCCTAGATGGCGAATTCAAAAAAAGAGTTATTTACGAGCATAGCATAGATCGCATTATAAATGACGTATATTTACGCAATTCCCTTCAGTCAGCCTAGCACTGTATCCAGATTCACAGACCACGCGCCAAACCCTCGAGGCAGCCACCCAGCCAGCCTAACCACTCATTCAAACCAACCCGAGTCCTGTACGGAATATATTCTAAGCTATCCATTGCTTTTACCCGAATGTATAGCAATCTCATCCAGCAGTCGTGTCGATGATACCGCCTCAGTCGCTTCCTTGCATCCTGGGCGCCGGCGAGATCATGCCGACGATGACTCAACATATTGACGCTCATAACACACTTGTTGATAACATTGTCGCCAATGTTAGTGTGTCCACTGCTTGTTTCGACAATGTCATCAGACCTCTCGTAGAGCTTGAGAGTGCGCAAGCCGGTGAGCAAGCCGTCATAGCCGCGTTGAAATACATGCCCCCAACTCTGAGTGCCAACATACCGCTGAAAAAGCCGAGGCAATGTGGCAAGAATATTATTCCAAGCAACGACGTGAACTGTACATTCTTGTCAAGGCGGTTCATGACAGAGGGCAAAGTCTTGATGGCGAGTCCCAGAAGCTCCTAGACCGGACCTTGCTAGACTTTGAAGAGAATGGGTACGCAGTGCTCGATAACGACGACATTCACCGCAGGCTCGAAAGGGTCAATAAACTTGAACAGCTTTGCACCGAATTCAATCGCAGCCTACGAGAGGGTAATAGCGGAGAGTTTCTTACGCCCGAGGAGCTAGATGGCGTCCCCAAAAGAGACAGACAGCCCGCGGGTCCTGACGGGAAGGAGTTTGTTGGCTATTCCAGTAAGTACTTCACAATTTTGAGACATGCTCATAGCCAGGAGACGCGAAAACGCATCTTCCTGGGGTACGCTACCGATTTGCTGGGAAGCTTGGCATATTTCGAGAGGTTGTTTTACTTCGAGTTGAGAATGCTCGTGAGCTGGGACAAGCCAACCATGCTGCCACAAAGCTTCCATATAGAAGTGCAGAGTCTATCGAGTGGGTAGAAGACTTGATGAACAACCTTGCGGAGACGTTGATACCATATGGGCGAGCCGCATTCCAACGGGCCTTTGAGATGAAACAGCGACATCTGCAGCAAGATCCAACAACGCAAGAGCATCACGACGCCGTTGGAGATTTGCCATGGGACTTTCTTTACTACAGCACCATGCTCGACAACAATGTTGAGGATGATCGCGCAGCCATCACCGAGTATTTTCCTCCTTGCCACACCTTCAGCGCGTTATTGAGCCTATTCGCAGATTGCCTGCAGCTTCGGTTTGATCCCATCCCCAGGGAAGTGTCGAAAGAGGTCATTCGGCATGAAGATGTCGAAGCCTGGACAGTGTGAGATGGGCGCGAAGGAAGCAACGGCACATTCATTGGCTACCTTTTCGCGGACCTATTGAGCCGACCAAATAAGTACAAGGGGAATCAAAGCGTCAATCTTCAACCTGTAGGAGCTCCTCTGTTACCTTACCCTGGATGATATAGTGCTGATTTTGGTCGTGGCTCAAAGGGTCACCTGGCGCTCGGGTATATCCTGCGAATACACTCATGTGTAACTTCCATGACTCTTCACCAACTACTGGCTGTCTTTTGAGCCACCCCAGCGTCATAACCTTATTCCATGGTCAGATAATCCACCCTCAAGTTTCTTGGGATTATTCTAATCATCAGTAGAGCTTGGACACAGCATCCATGACCTGCTTGCAAGAACAACGTATGCAAGGTTCCACGGCTACCAGGTAACCCCTGAGCTTGCTGAGGGAATTGCTATGATGCTAGAGCAGTGGTGCTGGCTTCCAGATGAGCTGAAGGCCATCAGCCGATACTACACGCGAGTTGACCCAATGTACATGGAAACTGGGCTGCGGGAGAATCCAGGGCGCGAGATTCCACCCGAGAGGATTCCAGACAAGATTCTAGAACATCGTCTCGGCCGACGCGAACACGTGAAGATTTATACGATTCTTGGCATGCTGTATGTAATCTCAATCTTGAAAGGCCCCAACATCTGGCTGACTTGACAACAGTGTCCATGTTTTTTTTCGATCTTGCCGTGCACAGCCCAGCCAGCCGCGGAAGTTTACTCCAACTCGATCAAGAGGCGCTAGTTAGGGATATTTTTGAGAGGCTCAAGTTCAGATGCCTTCCTCATCCAAGCTGTGGTCACGCTGATATTGGGCTGCTTCTTGCCGACTATGACGCCGGATACTACTCTTACGTATGGTCAGTATCGTCGTGACCCGAACTTCGGGAACAGTGCTAACCAACACCCGGGTGTAGCGCAGAGATATTCGCCGCAGACCTATTCCAGACCGCCTTCTCCCAAAACCCGCGGTCTCGAGAGGCGTGGGAGCGGTTGCGGCGAGGAATCCTGGAGCCTGGAGGTAGCGGCAATGACCTTGAGATGCTGCAAGACTTCCTAGGCGGTCGTTCGCCTAATCCAACTGCGTTGCTTTCCTTACTAGGCACCTCAACCAGGCCATCTATGAGGGGATAGCGGAATTGAAACGGAGACATGCTCCTCGGTACGCAGACGTGCAAGGGTGCGACAAAGTAGACAATGGCTGGCAATATTAAAGAAAACAATCTCTATACGTATACTGGCACCATGTGAAAGCAATTGAAGAACAAGTGCCTCCAAAACATCCCCCATAGCAATATTGAAGAGCGACAGTATCTCCCATGGCCTTCACATTCACCTCGAAAGAAGACTCCAATAGCAGCTTTACCACCGCTTCATCCTCTTTTTGTACTGCTGCAAATAAAGCCGTGCGACCCGTTTATTCAGTCTGATTAGGATCGGTAAATCTCTGAAGCACCAGCTTCACAAGGCCCTCCTGCCCAGTCGCTGCTGCAAAATGTAGCGCAGTTGAAACATTGGCGTCCCGAAGCGTCATGTCAGCTCCCCGCCCCAGAAGGGACCTGGTCATAGACTCATTACCATCACGAATAGCTAAGTGAGGTGGAGTACGGCTTTGGTCTGCTTCGAGTAACGCACAGCAGAGTGTTCATGCCGACTCAAGCCAGGCACTAGCGAAGTTGGTCGGTCAAGGTCAACTGCCGTTCCCACCGTCCATCCTGCGCAACAACCTGAAAGATTCTCGCCCTTTTCAGTATGGCTTTACAGTACCGTGCATGAGTCTTGGCAAGAAGTATGTACCATGGGCCACGCGGTTGACCACGGTTACTGGCCCCCGGAACCTGCCGATGCAACTGGCAGCTAGTCGTGGTGGCTGGCAGTGGCGGAAGCAGGCATACATTGTTCGATGCGCCTCTCACGAGCCCCAATGAAGAGGCGCAAATGGCGCATCAGCACGCGTTATCTGCAGGAGCTGTGGCCAAGGCCTCGCCAGGCGTCTCAACCTTACCCCTGGGCGGCTTCACTAGATCTGCAACGTACTCGTGTCTTGGAGGCTCGATGTGAGATTCGATGTGTTATATGAGAAGACTTTTGATATGAAAAAGTTGATGATCTGGCGCACCCGGTGAGAAGTGGATAGATGTGGTACATGTATCTCAGAGCAGGCGAATCTTTGTGGCCCGAACCCGACAGCACGGATGGCACGAGCCACATCACATTTAGGCTGGCGATGACCATCGTAGGCATCCGTCGGGGATGCCGGCAAGTTGGCAAATCGGACATCGTCGACGGCCGAATGACCAGGGGCTCCTCGCCAAAGCCGATGATTATTACCTATTGTAGCAGCGCCTTGACGACCGGCGAGCTCGGTGCAAGGCACCGCACGTGTCCCGAACTCAAGGATCCCTTTCTTAGCCTGTCGAATGTTTGCTGTTGCTTGTTGGTTCGCCGGTGGCCCCTGCGCCCATCTGCACCTTGGCTGCGAGGCGATAGGGAATGCGGCAATGCAATGTGCCCGAATGCATTCTTCTCGTCACTACGGGTAGGGGTTCTCGTCAGCCTCTGAAGTCTGAAGAGTGCGTTCACAATGAGCTTCCCCTCCCAAGCATTGTGAGCGAGTGAGCCACCGCGTGCCATGATGTCGTCGAGCAGGCGTCAGCAGGCGTTTGCGGGCACGCTTAGAGGACGACAACAATGCAGAAGGCGCGGGGGGAAATGGAGTCTGGAGAACTCGTGGTCCAAGCCACCCTCGAGATAGTCATCGATGCCCAGCTCTCGACCCAAATGGGCCTGGCTGCCAATGCGTGTCGGCGATAGGCTTAATATATCCGCCACCTAACTCTATCGTACGAGGGAGTCGGGAAGCGAAGAGACGGGAGCCATCGCATGGAAGGCCTAGCAGGGAAAAGAATGTGGCATGCATGCGCTCTCGCACAGCGGGTCCGGCTGCTGGTGCCACTGCCCAGCGCTGGGTTAGGTTGGCGCCTGGTGGCGTATCATTGGTGCCGAGTACAATCCCATACCAGCGCCGCGAGACAATCCATGCCAGTGTTGCAGACAATGCCATACTGTTCAATCTTAGCTCCCAGCAGGTGGCAGCCGCAGGCACCAAGGAGGCAATCAAAGGCCCGTCCCAGTGAAGCTTCGACCCAACTCCCCCTTGATCTTGCGAGCATCGGCCAAGGACGAAGCCGGGCTTGGCTTGCAGCTTCTAGCATCGAAGCGGCGGCGATGATGCGCGATGGGGCTGACGCCGGTCGGCGGACCCCTTTGCCTGGGCCCCGGTGAACAATGCTTATCAACAATGTAAAGCCTGGGCAGAGGCGGGAGCTACGATGCATCTTTTTGATGGGAGCGAGAAGCCTGGTTTACGGGCTCAGAGACTCCATGGGAACGGTCGTCTAGGGCCGTCGACACTCCAGCATATAAAAGGACTTCTGACGACCCCGAACAGAGACCGTCTTCTCCTCACAGATCAATAACTTTCTCTTCGTATAATCTTCTGCAAAGACAAACCTTTAGACACCTTCGTCTTCTTTGACCAATTTCTTCAACATGCCTTCCAACTCCAAGCAGGGAACTTCCACCCAGACCGGCCCCAAGGCCGAGCTGGCCCAGTGCAATCTCGGCTGCACTGTCATGTAAATGACACGATATGCCCTCATCGACGGGCGCCATCGCAGGGGCGATGCTCATGCAAAACCTCAACGCTGACTTGCGGGCCCGGCTTGACTCTTTTCATGGAGTCTTGTGTCACATGATGGTGGACGATACGAACATGGACGAGAAATGCGCCACGAGCTCGAAGCTTCGATTCCAACAGCTCTTCAAACCTTTGTACTACCCACGGGCCCTTTGGCTGCAGGACGCTGCAGTCGTCGAGAGCTTCTTTTCACGACTCAAATCACGATTCGACAACCACTGGCGCAGGAAATGTAAGAGGCTGGACCCTCCTCTTTGGACGACCACCATGTCGAATGGAGTTTTTGGGTCATAATTGAAGTGTACTTTTTTCGGCATACTTTCTTTCAAATACAAGAGCTGTTCGCAGATCAATTGACCACCCAGTACCGTGTGATATATAACGTGTGAAGAGGCCGATGACTTGCAACGTACTCTGCCAAGCTGCGGCTGAAGGATGAGAGCTCAAGTGGGCCTTGTCCCAAGGGCAAGATGTAGCCGTACACTTTGGCAGAGGATTTGTGTCTTAATTCGGCGCACTCCGTTGATATCTTACCCGGCCAGGTTGCGGACGAGGCGTTAGAGGACTCGACCAGAGTGGGGGAGCATGTCACTTCCTAGGCCGTTAAACCCCAGCCAGTCAAAATATACGGCCAGATCTTTGCATGGGATTGAGAAAATGCATGCCAAGTACTGGCTTTGGAGGCAGAAATCACACCTTTGTACAATCGAAAAAAAGCACATGTCTGCGACAAGAGTGCAGCGCAGGTTCATAATGTCAATTGTAGGCAGCCCTGTAAGCTTACATAACACCAAAGTGGGGGGAATCCACGCATGCGGCAAAAGCGGTGAGGCGCGTTGCACGGCAGAACTCGGGAGATTTTTTGGAAAAAAGAGACTACGTACAGTGCTCGCATACCAAACCGTTGCCCATCTCCAGCCAACATTGCTTGAAACACCTTGGACTAAGATCCTGGAAACCCAGCACACCAAAAGCCGAAATGGTGACCAAGAGCAGGCTCCGCATGGCATTGGCTGCGGAGAAGGGCATTGACTTCAAGAAGCTGAACCAGAAGAAGAAGCACAAGGACGCGCTCAAGCAGAAGCGAGCAAAGGAAAACGACGATGGTGGGGCACCATTCAAGGTAGACGACGTGGATGAGGATGAGCTGGACGAGGCTGCCGAGGCCGCTGAGGACCATGACGACGCTGAAGACGATGAGGACGACGAAGAAGAGGAGCAGGTTAGTCCAAGCCCACCCGTCTCCGCGCACTCGCGCTTGCTGACAAGGTCTGCTTCCCGATTGCAGCTGAATCTAGACGGCGTCGACGACAGCGACACATCGGAGTCGTCCATAGAACTTGAAGAGAAGATTATCAGGAAGAAGGCTTCGGATCCGAAACAACGGCCCGACGCCGACGCTGCGGGGGACGACGACGAGGAAGAAGGAGAGGACGACGAGGATATCCCCGTGTCTGACCTCGAGGACCTTGACGACGAAGACAAGGAAGACCTCATCCCTCATACGCGCCTCACCATCAACAACTCGACGGCACTCGAGGCCGCCCTCGACCGCATAGCCCTCCCCACCGACAAGTCCGTCCCCTTCGCCTCCCACCAGATCATCGTCGCGACCGCCGACACCGTCGACTCTATTCCCGACATCTCCGACGACCTGCAGCGCGAGCTGGCTTTTTACTCTCAATGCCTCGATGCCGCCCGCCGCGGCCGCTCCCGGCTGCTCGCCGAGGGCGTCCCTTTCTCGCGACCCAAGGACTACTTTGCCGAGATGATCAAGGAAGACGCGCACATGGACAAGGTCAAGGCTAAGCTGATTGAGGAGGCGGCTGGCAAAAAGGCCGCCGCCGAGGCCCGCAAGCTGCGCGACCTCAAGAAGTTTGGCAAGCAGGTGCAAGTGGCGAAACTGCAGGAGCGGCACAAGGAGAAGCGCGAGACACTCGAGAAGATAAAGACGCTCAAGAGAAGTAAGTTGCCCGATTGTTCATCACGACCAATCGAACCATACTGACACGACTGCCCCCATGTAGAGCGACAGGAGGGTGGAGGTGACGTTGGCACCAAGGAGGCCGACCTCTTCGACGTCGGTGTCGACTCCGAAATCGCCAAGCACTCCCAGCGCTCCGGCAAGGGCGACAGGAAGGGCGACAGGGCCGGCGGCAAGCCCAACGGCAAGCGCCAGAAGAAGGACGAGAAGTATGGCTTCGGCGGCAAGAAGCGTCACGGCAAGTCGGGCGACGCCGTCAGCTCGGGCGACCTGTCGAGTTTCGACGCCAAGAAGATGAAGGCCGGCGGTGCAAAGGGCAAGGGCAGCAAGTCGGCGCGCCCCGGCAAAGCCAGGAGAAAGGCCATGTCTACGAGGTAAAGTGCGCCAGGGTTTGCGCTCATCTACAAGAGTCTGTCATCTGTAAAGCATCTCGGGTTCCCAGGTTGGGGCCGCTCGTGGGGCTAGGTCCCGGCCCCGGGGAGTTCCTCCCGGAGCAACGACCTCGGGAAAGACCGCATTGGGGGATCTCATCCCAAGACACAAAGGCATGGGTTTCGGCGTCCGGTAGCCGTAGTAGTTTAGCTGCTGCACCAAGTTCCAGGTTTATTGTCGGTTTCATATTAATCACGCATGCGCGATATATCTTGCCTAGGTACTTCGTACGAGGGCTTGGCTCCTGTGCTTCTCCGTTGACAGCGGCATCGACCTCGTCTCAACTTCATATATGTCAATGGCGCATGCACGTTGCGATCGGATCCTCCTGATAGGTACGAATACTTAATTATGGAAGTGGCGGAAGAAAACATATGCTTCTGCCTCTGCGCTTTGGTATACCCTCATGAAGTCGTTGGTCCATTCATCTATAATGGAAAGTAATTATGTAGAAGATTCTGACTATTTCCCCCTCATCCTCCCACTGTCCGTCGTTGCAACCAGTATGGGTTCTTTCAACCCTTCGACTTTTCTTTAAGCACCTTCTTGTGCAACAGGGGCACGAGCGGGACCGGTTGCCCGTTGAAGCTGAAGGTGAGGTGAGCAGACGCCGGCATACGTAGACAAGCGCTCATCTGTGCACATGTATGTACGTATGGGTTCGTCGTACTACCCAAGGTGACCATGAATCCAGGGCGATTCAAGTTGCAGAGTGCTGCCACCGTCATGCGTTGGGCCGCGGAAAGCACCCATGAAGCAATAATAAGGAAAATTCCACAAGTGATCATCTTCAAATGCCAGTATCCGACCCTTGACGCCGTGAGACCCGTGGTATCGAGAGGAAATGCCGCGCGCTGTTCAAACGCTTTGCTGTGCTATGCAGTCGCAACCTCTTGAAAAACTCATGAAACAAAAAAAATACGAAAATCAGATGCCGCTTTTCCGCATCGACCCAAGCGTGCCAATGTCATAAGTCTCGGGCGGGCCGGTGGAGGCTCATTGCGAGGCGGCCACACACCAATGACGGTGGAAAGCCCAGGCGCTTTTCTGGCATTCCTTACTGCAGTACTTGGTACGCCGGCATCGACGACATTTGGCAAACTGCCGAGTGTACTCTTCCCACTTTCCGCATTGATAGTATGCACACTGGCGAATGCCGCCACGTGTATCATCCTTGCGGCAGAGGTTGCGCATAACGACGCCCGCCCAATATTGCATGTCCGTACTGTGGTATCTGACGGTGAACTTCTCGACGAGAGGGAACAAGTTGAAGTCGTTGGGCAAAAGGTATTCTTCGTCGGCAGCGTCGTCGGACTCGTCGACATCAGATGCCTCTTCTTCGCCATCGAGAAGGTCAAGGTCCTTGCCAATTGTAAGGTTTGGCACGAGATGGCTCTTTTGGAAGTAGGACCGCAGCCCGCAGTATTTGGAGACGTAGGCAAGAAGCTGCAGTGACATGAGGACATCCTCCTCGCGAGGCATTGCTGTAAGCATTTGCTGGTTCGGCACGAAATGACGGTCCAGCAGGTAGCGGGGGACGGCGGTGCTCGGAGCCGTTGGCTGCGGCGGTGTGACCATGGCGGGCCGATTCGGCGACAAGCCCATGGGCGGGACGGGAGTAGGATTGGCATTGTTTCCGATGCTACCATCGATGTGGGCGCGATGGGTGATGTTGAAGGTTCCCGCGTCCTGATGGGTCTCCGACACGGTTGGGTTTGTCAGATCTAGGGAGGCTCCGGCCAGAATGCTCTCGCCATCCTCCATGGAGATATCCTGAATGCCGACAGCAGATTGAATCTCCGTGGTTCCTGTCATCTCCGCATCTGGAGATTCATCGGACGGCATGCTGTCCGCGTTGAGATCGTCAGCTTCAACCGTAGAGTTTTGGTGTCTGATGGACGGCCTTCTCCGCGGTCGGTTGGAGCCATCCAAATTTGTCGCTGCTCGAACTGTGGGCGACCGCAGTTGAGGTGGCGGGAGCGGCGTAGTGGGCGAGGTCGGCTGTGAAGTCAGATTCGCGTGACTAAACGGAGCCATCGACGCCAGGCGGTCGACGTCGCGCACCGGCCGGACGAAGGCATCGATGCTGTCCATTGCCGGCCCGGGGGTCGCCAGGGGCTGCAGGGCTTGGCCAGGGATGATGACCGCCGCATGCCGACCATCGGTGCCACGGAAGCTGTGACGATGGCGCGCGGGAGGTATTGGTGGCCGTTCTGGGGTGGCCAGCACACTCCTTGGAGGAGGCACTGGGGCAACGGGCTCGACGCTCGGTTGCACAGCGGCAGTAGATGGGCCAGCGTACGTGGCAGAAACATCGATGGAGGGAGGAGGGCCGTGCCTGCGAAGGGACCTTGGATCAGACTCGGGGCGGCCATTGCGATTGGCAAACGAGGCAGTGACTTTGGAGGAGTTGCGGTGGTCATGGCCACGGTGTCGGCGATGGTGATGGTCATGTATCTGCTTCTGGTTGGCCTCTTCGGCCTTTTCGCGACACTTGTCGATGACCTTGATGTAGTTGTCAAGAATGGTGGCGATGACGGGCACCATGTCGGCCTCGACAACGCGGGTCCGTACGTTCTCGGTGCCTCGCACACCGATGTTGACGACACACTGGAAGGCGAGATTCCACTTCCACATGCCCATCATGTCTTTGCTGCGGCCCTGCTTGAGGATGCAGACGAGGCGTTCAATTCCTCCATCGACGGTGAGTATGTCGCGGATGCGGGCCGACGAGGTGGTGAGGTACGCGAGGTGGTTGAGGGAGTTGATCAGAGGTAAGGTCGAGGTGCAGTCAAGAGCCCGGCGGTCGTAAAGGGCCGTGGTGATACCCACGGACGCCTTGTTGACATTGGGGATGCTGAAATTGACTTCTCTCATGTTGGGCAGATGAAGGAGACAAGGGGCCAACCAGGGCGGATTGGTCGATTGTCGTTGTCGGTGAGCAAAATGCTGCGTTGGGCCGGCACAGTCGAAGCCGCGGAGCCCCCTCAGGAGAGGGGAGGACGCTGAGGCTGATGAAAGAGCCAGGCTTGTGGACGTGAACCCCGGAGCACGATGTGCTGGAGGATGTAGACTCGATGTCGTGGTCGGGGAGAGACGACGACGAGCCTGGTATGCCCCCGGGGTGGCCGTGTGACGGGGTTCCGGCCGGAGGCAGTCAGCCGACGCGCAGAGGATCGATGGCAAAGGCAGGCCAGGCAAGGTCTGGCGGTCTGGCGGTCTGATGGTGATGATGATGAGGATAATGAAGAGGTGGATGATGGTGCGGCGGTGGTGGTGATGATGGGTGACGGGGAGGAAGGCTGGCAAGGGAAGAGTCGAGTCGCTCGAGCGGACGGCGATGGCGCAGGTGTGTGGTTGTTTCAGGCAGGGCTTGGGTCAACCCGGACCGAGACACAGAGGAGGGTGGCAGAGGGGAGGCGAGAATAAGCGTGACTGGAGGGAGGTGTGAGCGGGTGCCCAATGGCAAAATCCAAATGCCTCAGCGGCGGCGGCAGCAGCGGCACGCGACGTCGGGCGCTGCCTGGACGACGAGGATTGCGAAGATTCGAGGCGCGTGTTGGAGATCCAGATGATGAGTGAGAAGCAGTCGTTGATGCACCGTTGTCGTGGTCTTTGTCGATGGCCGTGCTGGGAACCCGAAAAGACTGGGAGCCAGGATACAAGTACAGCGATTAAGGCCCAACAAGGGAGGCGAGGCGACGGGAGGGCAGGAAAACGTCGACGGCTGGCCCCGGTGGTTGGCGCCCCAGGCTGCAGCGCCCATTGCGCGCTGTACGGGTAAGGTACCTTGGGGAGGTACCTGTGGAGTGAGGCACGGTACCCTCGCGAGGCGAGACCCAACGCCTGCAGTGTCCGGGGCCGAGGTGGCGGCGGCGGCGGCGGCGGCGGCGGCGACGGCCGGGGAGTACAGGCAGGGGGACCCAGCCTCTAGCACCCGTGCATCATTCAACCACCTTGGGCTGAAGATGCGCACCTGCGCGACTGTCTGTCAAGGTGTTCTAATAGGCGATCGAATATTCCACACCTCACAGTCGAACGGGCACAGTTCCGAGATTGCGTGAAGAAAAGCACGAACCCAGACAGCTGCTCGTACGCCCACCACCACCACTTCAGGGAGTGCCAATTCCTTTTCGCCCCCACTGTAACATGACCTGGTGGTTGATGCCAGCTGCCACCTGCGTCCCGCGCCATCAGGCACTCGCCGCCCCTACGCAAGGTACCTACATGCGAGGCTGGTCGTATATCTCTTCTCGGGTCGCAGAGCGCGGTCTCGATCCCACAGTCGCCTGCTCTCCGGCACACTGTGTACGTTTGCCGCCTTCGGCGCTGCGACACCTTGGATGCCCATCGTACGGCGTAACGCCTCAACCCGCATTCGGAGACTAGGTCACTATCGCCGTCACAGTGCGGGTGCTGCAGGCGACTGAAAGGGGACATTACGCCCGCTGACTTCGGGGCTACCTTAAGGTAGGTACCTTGGGTACTCGGACGCTTTTATTTGGAAGCGTACCGGTAGCTCCGTTACCCTTGCGCTGGGGCGGCTGCATCGTACCTATGGTCAGGCAAATAATGCCAAGTATTAAGGCCGTACGAGTAGCCCTTTTTCGTCAGTGCTCAAGGCTATTGCTTTGCCTGGAAGCCAGACGGGGACATGGGATTCAGGGGGGGGCAAAATTGGACGGGGGGGAGTGGTGCCTCGTCTCCGCGTGACATCTAATAATGCCTCCCATACCTTAAGCCAACGAATCCTTTCAAGGCTGAGGCGTCTAATGCACTCCTCTGCTGCACCACATGGCCTGCGCCTAGAGCTCTGCGACTCTCTGCGACTTGTATATTATTCTGCACATACGAGCATTTTGTCTCATCCACAATTTTCGTGGAGCGCAGAGCAGTAAGTATGCAATAATTATACATCAGGCCGATCTAGACGACCCTATTGGTCTCGGAATTGTCTGCGTATTTCGTCGTGTGAATAGTACTGCCGCGTTCAAGCACTTCTCGCTCTGGATTTAGAGTGCCCGGAACTGCTAAATTCGAAGACAAGTCTCATCACGGAGCCAGAGGTCTTCCTGGACTCATTGACCATGTTGCCGTCCGAGTAGCCTTCGCCACCACACCTCGCCTTGCCAAATGGAACCGGGTCGCCTGCTAATGCTCGACAAGATCTCGATGGATGTGCTGGCTCGACACAGCTCGACTCTTGCATGAGAAGCACTCATTGCTCAGCAATTTCCGATCATAGACCTCGGCTAAAGAGCAGGCATCATCTGGATGCAGCGTAGATTCGGGCGCGTACGTTGCTCGAAGCCGTACGATCGGAACAGGCAGATGTCTCTTCCATCACATTGCCGCGGCAATGTGAAGTGATTTTGTGACCAAGAGCAGCGGTGGACCCGGAAAAACCAGTCCAACTGCGTCATGGTGGTATAAATGCCGTCGCAGGACGGACTCGGTAGGGCAACGAGCAAGCAAAATTGCCTAGACAGTCAGTCGCCGCTGATCTTGGCGTGCCGAAAGTACTTCATCCCAACCCAGGCCACCACTACCCAGACCCAGGCCATGACGCCAGTCATAATGATGAGGGCCGGGTAGTACCCGACAATGGGCAGCGTTGGGTCATCCTCGAGTTCCGGCGGCGCGTACGGCGTCTTCCCCACGTCCCACGCCCAGAGCCAAATGTCGAGACAGGAGCCCATGCCAATGACGAAGACGAACCAGGTTACGGTGAGCACTACCCATCCCCACCACTCCGTTTCCGAGTAGTCCCAATCCGAGTCGGGCGGCGGGAGCGCGTTTGTAGAGATGCCGCTGTATGATAGCGGCGACTTGGCTTGCTGGAATGATGGCCGGCGCTTTGCTGTGCCGTGATCGTCAAAGTAAGAATCGGACCCTGAAGACATGGACAGCCCGGGCCGTGGTGACTGGGAGGTGGGCGGCATTTGCAGCAGGTCCTCTTCGTCCGTGGTCGAGGTGTACGGGTTGGAGCGTTCTCCGCCTCCATCGACGTGGGAGTCGGCGGCGGCGCCCGTCGCGGACACCGATAGATGCGAGCCTGTGTACGTCGACTGGCTGTTGGTTTGGGCATCGTTCGGCTGCTGCTGCGAAGGGCCCGCAACCTTGAAGCCCAGGGCGTCATGCTCGACCGCCGGGGCGCCATTGGACGAGGACCTTGATGAGTCCCCGTCCACGTCCGCCGCATGCGAAGTATCGATGGTCAAGGCCCGACCATCTCTCCTGTCGCGCTGTGCGCCCCGGCCGAGCAGCGCCACCTTCCTAAGGGATCCTCTGCGTCGCCGTGTCTTGTGCTGCTGGACTGCGGCAGCGATCGCGGGCGCTGGAGTCGAAGGCGCTCCCTCACCATCGGCCTCCTGACGCGGTCTGATCTCGGCCGAGGCGCGCATGAACGGGAATCGGGAGAGCAGGCTCGAGCCGGAGGGGGCTCGGCGGTGGACCGCTGTCGACGCCGGAGATTCATGGTGTTGGACGCTGGCCATGGTCTCGTCCATGGCGAGCAGCGACAAGCGCCGAGCCTGTGAGGTCACGCACAATGTCTTGTCCACGTCCGGGACACGTCTGCCGTCGGTTGGTCGGGGCTCGAGCGCGTGGAACGCTCCCCTGGCCTGAGCTGATCAGTGCCGGGGCATGACGTGCGCTGCTGCGACTGAGATGCTGGCGCCCGGTACAAGTAGGCCGAAGCTCGCTGGTTGTGCACGCGAGGAGCTCTGCAAGGCCAGAAGGGGGAGGGGCCGCAAGAGGTCCTAAACAGGATGATGGTTCTCGATTTGCGTGCGGCGCTGGCGGTTGGCCGGAGTTGAGGGTGCGCAGCCCAGGCGCCGCCCGTTAGCGTCACGGCCGTCACTGGGATGTCGACTTCACTGGGATCGTACTCCGGACCGAGTAGCGCTAACAAGCTGCAGCTAACAGCACACGCCAGCCCTGCCTATCAGGGTGCGCGGGCCAATGCCGCCGCTGGCTGACCCCCCTGCGCCCCGACCTAAACTCACCTAATCTTGGGGGCCGCCGCCCGCTTCCCCCCCCGGCGACAGTCACTGCGCTTGGCACTCCACAGCCTAAATCATCCAATCGAGCACAAACAACTGCGCCTCAATTCGCCCTGTTACCTTTTGCCAACTTGCACTCTCAACGTCGTTGGCCGAGGCCGGATCGAATCAACCAGCCTGACGTGCAGCGGAGGTTGTGCCTGTCGATCAAGGACCGAGTGGCCTCGCAGCATCGGAATGGCGTGAAGCGCGCCCGGGGCAAACCACCAAGCAACACATCGTCGCTTCCACCAGCCCCAGAGCACCACCGCTACCTGTCGTTGTGGCTGATGGAGCCAAGCCGAGCCTCGCCTACCCCCCAGCCTCCTCCCATCCTGATATTCGACGACACCGACGCGTCGCCGCAGCCTTCTCCCGATCGACTGGCGCACGAGGCACCGCGCCTCTCCGCGTCTCCCAGCCCGAGTCTCCTCTCCCCGTCGTTCGCCATGTCCGCCGACGGCGATGTTGGGGACGCGGCGCCGGCCCCTGCGGCCCGGAACCCGTTCAACTTCCAGACCCAGGTGATCTCGACTTCTCCGGTCAAGTCGGTACGTTGCGACAGTCACGAAAGCTGCTCGGAAACCCAGATTTGCTAACACTCAGCGTGGCAGAACATTGGCCAGCGTCGTGGCCACAGATACAAGCATAGTAGCATCTCAGCCCAGCACCAAATCTTCCAAGAGCCGCCGCAGAGACCCCCTCCCGTCCTCCCCGCGTCGCTGCCAATACCCACACTCGCTGAGGCATGGAAGAGCATGCAGCGGGATCAGCGCACCCGGCTGTACTGGAGCTTGTGCCACCTCGCCGTCGCCGTCTTCATCTTTTTCCGATCCGAAGGCTCACTCGCGGCCATGGCTCTGTCGCACCTCGTTTTCTTTGATGCTGGCAGTGCGGCACTGTGTGTTGCCGTCGAGGTGCTAGGGAACTTTGAGGTCTGGCGCAGAAGTAGCATACGCCATCCATTCGGGCTCGAGAGGGTCGAAGTGCTGGTTGGCTTCGCCCTTTCCGTCTTTCTCCTGTTTGGCGGATTCGATCTCGTTTCTCACAACCTCAAGCACTTTCTTGAGACGCTCGGAAATCACGAGGCGCACCATGAGCATGCTCACGGCCATGTCTCCGCTGGCTCCATCGACTTGGTCGCAGCCGTGGCCATTGTCGGCACCCTGATCTCCGCCTACGGGTTGAGGAACCACGCTCGCATTGCAAAGGTCATGAGGGTTTCGTACCTGGCCGCCTTGCCCAGCGTCTTGTCCAACCCGTTTCACTTCCTGACCCTGTTCTTCTCGGCGCTGATAGCCCTGCTCCCGCTGCTATCCATTTCGCTTTACACTTGGCTGGACAGACTCATCTGCGCGGTCATCTCCGTAGCCATGTTTGGCCTTGGATTGCGGGTGGCTGTCGCTCAAGGCCTCATGCTGCTCATGTCATACGGGGGCAGCAACGGCGACTCGGGCGTGACATACGTCTTGCGCGAGATCGAGTCAGAGTCCGCCATCTCCCGCGTCGAGGCTGCTCAGTTTTGGCAAGTCCACTACGGCTTGTGCATGGCGAATCTCACGGTCAACGTGGCAAAGGGAATCGACGAGGTATCTCTCGTCAAGCTGCGCAATCGCATATCTTCGCTGATCCAGAATCGCCTTGGTGAGGGTTACGGGACGGGCGGGAGTATCCGGTGGGAGGTGACTCTACAGATGAACACAGATGCTGGCTCCTGAGGGACCTGCGACTTAAGCCTTCTTGGATGCCTGGATTGGTTCCCCTGTGCCGCCGTGTTGCGCGCGTCTAGCGTTTTAAGTCCGTCGGTCGTCAGTAAGGCACACCTATGGAATATTTATTGGGATGACTGGAAGGTACTTGAGATTATATGTACGGAGTTATGTGGTTATTCATGTGAGAAGGGTATCCTTGAAGCTATCATGACGGCTGTCTATACGCGCAAATGGCCTAGTACAATATGCATATCTGTAAATAGAGAAGAGAGCCTCCGAGAGCACAAGTGCGCGTCAAGCTTCCAGAAAGGAAGGGCTTCCAGAAAGGAAGGGCTTCCAGAAAGGAAGGGCTTCCAGAAAGGAAGGGCACATCCGGCGCCAAACAGTTTGAAGACCAAGTACCAAAAAGCCACATGCAGTGGTGCCGCCAAAGAACTCCTGAACGTCGTGTCTCAACTCCGGCCAGTCGACACATTAGAACAAGCCCCATCGCCCACGGCCCTTTTCTGAATCACGCCTCCGCCCTCCTACCGCCCGGTCACGGCCTTGCTCCCGCTCCCGATCTCGCCCCTCCAGCTGCTTTAAGCTCTCCATTTTGTCGAGGACCAGCTCCAGCAGCTCCTTTCGGCGAATGACCTCGAGATGCTTGCGGATTTTGGGGTCCTCCTTGGCGAACTGCTCTACCTCGTCCTGGGAAAGGTGGCGCCCAAGGCGGAGGTCCAGTTCACGAGGGAAGTTGTAGTAGAACTCGGACAGCAGCTCGACGTTGAGGAAGAGCACCGCCGTGGAAGCCAGCTTGGAGGCCGCAGCATCCAAGAAGACTTCTGGACAGTAGTACTTGTTCTTGATGGATGCGCACTGCTTGGACTTGACGGCCATGAGGCGCATTTTAATTATGTCAGCTCGATCACGTAGGAAGACCGCCTCGCGTCCTGACTTTGTTAGTACAATCCGTGACTTCGCGGTGGGCTTGAAATACCTTTGCTGAGGAGAGCAGCGCTGAAGCCGCCGGCACCGCTCCGCCCATCGCCTTCAACAATAATGTCGCCCTTGCGAGACTTGTCGATAAAGGTCATAACCTCCTTCATCTTCCTTCGCCCCCCGACTGTCGACTCGAGATTTCCCATGGCAGCCTCGCAATCTTGAAGCTCCTTCTTGAGCACATCCCCTACATGCTGTCGGCCTTGAGCCCACTCGCGGTCCTCCACGTCAATCTCAAATTTGAAAGGCTTGATGCAGTTCTCAACCTGATCGCTGGTGCTGTAGAACCGCTCGTTGAGAATCGTCGATGCCGCCTCCATAATAGCGTTTCTTGCAAAGGGGTGGTTGGCAAAGTTGGAGTCGTTGAGCAGCTTGTCGACGCGGCTTTGCAGTGCCGTTGAGACAACAGTCGTGGCCAATCTTCCGACCCCTAATTTGGTGAGTGACGAGGCCGACGCATCGAGCTGCCTGTGCCAGTACAGAGACGCGGCATCTGCCTTGGGCAGGTCGGCAATCTGATCGGGCTCGAGCTGCACAACTGCTAGGTCGGCGATTGGCTTGTTCCAGTACCTAGCTGCCATTAAGTCGAGGACCTTTTGGTCCAACGCGCTCTTCAGCAGCTCTCGCATTTGGGGGCGTCCGAATTCCTCGGCGAACTGCTTGAATGAATGCTTGAAGGCGTCCAGACTCTCAGCCAAGTATGATTCGGCGGAAAGAGGACGATCGTTGTACTGGACTTTGAACTCGTAGGTTGCTTCCTCCAATTCTTGCCTGATAGCATCACTGGTAGTCTGCAGACTTGATGACATTGTCTGTTCCAGCACATGCATCAGCTTCTTGCGGAGCGTTGTCGTCCCAACGCTCACACCGGCATCCGGTCCGAATTCCAAGGGGTGGGACGAGAAGAACGAGTTCTCATGCTTGGCAATGGCCGACAGGAGGTTCGTCGGGCCCATCTTAAATAGCCCTTGGGACTGCGGCGCCTTCGATACCACGCCGACATAGCCGAGTCTCAGTGGATACTGCTTGTCGTTCAATATAGCTGCTCCCCTTGTGGGGTCGACGAGGTCCATCTTAGTCACGACGCCAATAGTTCGCTCCCCTCGAGGATCAACTCTTCGAGATGCCCGCAGGGCTGTCGAGTTTGCGAGATCCACATCGGCAGCCGAGATGGCGAGGATGACATTTGGCGGTTGGATGTATTTGTCACAAAGTTCCGAAATCTTCTGCTTGAGCTCAAGAGGTTGGTTCTGACCCACCACTTGAATGTACCCGGGAAGGTCGATGAGGGATAGGTCAGGAACATTTGGTGAGTAAACGGTCAAGTGAATAGGGTCATCAGAAACGCAGTCGGCGTCCGAAACCGCGAGGTTCAGCTCCGTCAGCGTTCTCTGAATAGAGGAAAAGTCTGTGATGTGCCGCAGGCCGAGATCTGGAAACTCGCCGTACTCTTCTTTCGAATCAGGAGTGTTAACGAGAGTCAGCTCGCAGGGTCGACGGGTCACCATATTGGATCCCTTGGGGAGAAACTCATGTCCGACAATGGCCTCCAAGACGGAGCTTTTGCCCGAAGACTGAGAGCCGATGACGACGATGGACGGCAGTGTCAGCGAGCTCGACTGTCCGACCTTTTGCAAGATGCTCCGGATCTCAATCATCTTCTTCGTCAAGACCATCATCTGATCATCCCGAGCTATCTCTTCGCCATCGCGAGGGTCATCCTCGGGAGATTTTTCGTACCCGTAGGCCGCCGCCGAGGCACCAACCGCTGCAGCCGCGCCGACTTTGCTTTGTTTCGGGTCTCCGTCGCCTCCTGGGCCGCCGGACCCGCCAGTACCGATATCCTCGTGAAGTCGCAGAATCTTTTGCAACCACTCTGGAACCTGCACCTGCTCCTTCGTGCTTTCCCATCCCTGTAATGTCTGCTCGGCGACTCCTTTGGCGCTGCCGAAGATGCTCGATGCCGTGCCCGAGACGGCGTCCTTTGTCGTGGTGAATAGGTCAATAGCATAGTTGCCTGCCTCTGTGGAGCTGGAGTCAGTATGTATGTAAGGAGTAGCTAGACGAAGACACAAGGAACGTACGGGTAGCTTGGTATTGAACCCAAGCGAAAGCGCCGATGGCCAAGCCACCGAACATGGCGGGTATCCTGACGAACTTGATCATCAGGTTTGGCAAGAAGCGCGCAAACGAGGCATTCCGTGCGATCACAGCGTTGTGGAACGCATTGCCGCCGAACCACATGCGTCTCTGCGTGGCGCGGATAGAAGCGTTTGCTTGAAGGAGGCCCCCCGTTGGGCATCGATGTAGATGTCGGACTGGGTTGACCGAGGCGCGTCGCGTCACCGGGCGAAGCCCAGCGGCGAGCACCCGTCCACTCATGACGGTGGAAGTCTTCTGCTATGGACAAGGTGGATGCGCATGGGAGAGACTTTCACCAAGCCCTGATGGGAAGAGCAGCAGTTAGTTCCGTAGGGGCGTCGCATGTAGGAGGGTAGGAGGTTCGCGAGATGGTGAATAATACATCATCGGATCAGGCGCTACGTCTCGAGGCGTTTCATGGCGGGCGGTGGGTGGCACAACCGCACAACCGCATTGTTGAGGCATGGATGGAGTCGACCCACCCATCCCGCTATCGCCACGTGACGCCTTTTATCGGCCGGCATCTGCAACAAAATTTCTGGCATCGTGGGGGCCTCGGAGAAAGAATGACCTTCCACCTGTACCTCTTACGCATGCCATTTTCGCCGTCATGGCGATCCAGAAGAAGCACGGCAAGGGCCGTCTGGACAAGTGGTACAAGCTTGCCAAGGAAAAGGGTTACCGTGCCCGATCGGCTTTCAAGGTCATCCAATTGAACAAGAAGTATGGCTTCTTGGAAAAGAGCAAGGTCCTCTTGGATCTTTGCGCTGCGCCCGGTGTAAGTCTCTGCTCTGGCCATGTCTCCGTCGCTGTCTGGGCTAACGCAGTGCACAGTCGTGGTGTCAGGTAGCGGCAGAGGTCATGCCGGTCAACAGCTTGATTATCGGCGTCGACTTGGCCCCCATCAAGCCCATCCCCAAAGTCATCACCTTCCAGAGCGACATCACCACTGAGAAATGCCGTGCCACCATCCGACAACATCTCAAGACATGGAAAGCCGACACGGTTCTGCACGATGGCGCCCCCAATGTTGGTGTTGCGTGGGTGCAAGACTCCTTCAACCAGGCTGAGCTCGCTCTGCAAGCCATGAAGCTGGCCACCGAGTTCCTCGTCGAGGGCGGCACCTTCGTCACCAAGGTCTTCCGTTCTAAAGACTACAACCCACTACTCTGGGTATTGAACCAACTCTTCACCAAGGTCGAGGCCACCAAGCCTCCCTCATCTCGAAACGTCTCGGCCGAAATCTTCATCGTTTGCAGAGGCTACAAGGCCCCCAAGCGAATCGATCCCCGATTTCTGGACCCGAGGTCCGTTTTTGCAGACTTGGCCGGCGCGACGCCAAACAACGAAGCCAAGGTGTACAATCCAGAGGTCAAGAAGCGCAAGCGAGACGGCTACGAAGAGGGCGAGGAGTTGCAGTTCAAGGAGCTTCCAGCAAGCGAGTTCATTCAAACCACCGACCCGATTGCCATTCTCGGGAGCTACAACAAGCTCAGCTTTGAACAAAAGCAGAACGGGGACGTTGCACTGGCTGCGCTCGACAAGCTCCCCGAGACAACACCTGAGATTCGAACCTGCTGCGCCGACCTCAAAGTCCTGGGACGCAAAGACTTCAAGCTGCTTCTGAAATGGCGGCTGAAAGTGAGGGACATATTCGGATTTGCCAAGAAGGAGTCGGAGGCGCTGGGAGAGGCTGCAGAAGAAGTGGCTGAAGTGGAGCCGATGGATGAAGAGCTGAAGATTCAAGAAGAGTTGCAGGCCTTGAAGGACAAAGACAGTTCCAAGAAGAAGCGGGAGAAGCGCAAAGAAAATGAGCGCAAGCAACGCGAAATCGTACGAATGCAGCTGAACATGGTGGCACCCATGGACATTGGCATGGAAGAAGCTGGCCCTATTGGCGAGGGTGCCATGTTCTCGCTCAAGACGGTTGACAAGACTGATGCCATGCGTCGGTTGTCGCGCGGAAAGATGGCCATGGTGTCAGCACAGGACAAGAAAGACCGTGACAACCAGGCTCAGGCTCTGGATGACGAGAGCGACGACGAAGAAGACCAGCTGGATCGAGAGCTCGACTCCATGTACGACAATTTTCGCGAACGCAAAGCTGAAGCTGATGCAAAGTATCGCGCGAAAAAGGCCAGGAAGGAGCGTGGCGACGATGAATGGGACGGGCTCTCAGGCAGCGAGAAGTCCCAGGACAGTGACTCAAGTGAGCTAGACGAGGATGACGATTCATCGGACGACGAAGACGACGACGAGCCTGTCAACGGCCTGCTGAGGGACCTTGATACCTCTGAGCCATCTGGTGACGGTCTGTCCAAACGAGCGTCGGCCTTTTTCAGCCAGGACTTTTTCAAAGGAATTGCAGATATCCTCCCAGAAACAGGGGAGGCCGATGGCGACGAAGCCGACATGAAGCCGAATGGGATTGTCGTGGAAAAGGAAAAGACGCTCAACGGACGAGCCTCTGATGAGAAGAAGTCGACTGCGGCAAAGCCTGCTGCTGCGACGAATTTTGGGGATGATAGCTCCGAGGATGAGCGCTTCGAGGCCGTGAAGCGTACGCAAGAAGATGAGGACTGGGAGCAAGACACAAAGCGACGTCCTGATGGTAAACTGGGTAAGTCATTAGTCGCTGATCCTCTCCACGCTGCCCTTCCAATTTGCGGATTCCCAAGACTGACTGACATTGCCCAACTAGACATCGACATCATCACTGCTGAAGCTATGACACTGGCGCACCAACTTGCTACTGGACAAAAGACCAGCCACGATGCCGTAGATGACGGGTTCAATAAACTCGCTTTTCGGGACCGTGACGGACTACCGGACTGGTTCCTGGATGACGAGGGCAAGCACGACAAGCCTGCGAAGCCCATCACCAAAGCGGCTGCAGACGCGATCAAGGCGAAGCTGCGGGCTTTCAATGCCCGACCAATCAAGAAGGTCCGTGAGGCAAAGGCTCGAAAGAAGTTCAAGGCTGCACAGAGACTAGAGAAGCTCAAGAAGAAGTCGGACATGCTCAACAATGATGAGGGCATGACCGAAAAGGAAAAGGCAGAAAGCATCTCCCGTTTGCTGAGTAAGGCCTCCAAGAAAAAGCCAACACAGCCGGCCAAGCTGGTTGTGGCCAAGGGCTTGAACAGAGGTCTCAAGGGCCGGCCAAAGGGTGTCAAGGGCCGATACCGGATGGTGGACCCGAGAATGAAGAAGGAGCTGCGGGCCCAGAAGAGGGTGTCTCAGCGCAAGAAGAGGTGAGAGTCAGGTGCTTATAGATCAGAGGAGAGCATTGCGTACACAAAGCGACGTCGGCGCATCTGAAGTATATACCCACAATATATAGAAACCTCTTCATCTCTCGCTACTTTTCCCAAGAGTCCGCAGAAATGAGGCTAGTGGGTATAACGACCCGCTGAATTCCATGTCATACCTGGTTGAAGTCAGAGACGGTGGCTAGTAGCCCGCCTTCTGTAGCTGAACTGAAGAGGTTGATACTTACCAATAGTTGATGGCGACAACGAAGCTCTCATCGCCCGGAACACAAGACTGCGTGACTTTGTGGTACCTTTGTGGTCGAGGTCAGCTCAAGGATAATGGGCAAGATGTGCACCGAGGGCCTGGATCGCGGACGCAGGTGCCAGAGTCGGGCGGAGACTGAAGAGAAGAAGAGCTCGACTTACCACATTGCTGGCAGGTAAAGCATATCTCCGGGCTCTAGAGTGACACGCGACGGCCTCGCGTGACCAGAGAGGGGTGTAGTGTTCGATAGAGGATAGTCCGGGTCCCAGGTCGCAAACGGAACGGGCTCTGCACCCTCGTCAAGACGAAGAGATAGGTCTTGACCTTCCCTGACGTACGTTCCCGGCGGCAGCAGCTTTTCATTCATACAGGACTGACACAACGGGGGCAAGAGGGCAAAGTGCTTCCTACCGCTAATTTGGACGAAGATGTTCTCAAAATTGTCCTTGTGCGCCGCCGTAACGGATTTGGAGTTGCCTATCCACAAGTTGACGGCATCAGGCGATTTCTGCAGGGCTATGCGGGCAAAGGGTATGTCTCTCTGGGCGTCGGGGAAAAGAGTCAAGTATTCATCGCGCAGATTGTCATTTTCTGTGTGATACCTGTTCTCAGCTCTCAAACCATGCTTGAAAGGGAGATGTGTGGAATCTAAGGGTGTTGCTCACGAGTCTGCGCATACCTCACCTCCGAATCGGAGGGGAACTCTGGATCAGACTCTTGCCGCGTAACGTAGGTGAGGAATTCGTCAAAAGGTTGAGACTCCTCATGAGGTTTTGCAAGAACAGTCGTGCGGTGTTCGGGCGAGAAGGTGGGCGAGTCTGCGTTTCTAGAGAAATGCAGTTGGCACCAGACTCGGAACAGCCCCCGGAAGGGTGGACGCATACCCATGCGGAGTGACGGCAACGTTGACCGTCTGGCCTTGCAGAGAAGATCTCAGATATGAGGAGTTCCACTTCTGCACAGCCTTCCAGGAAGAGGCACCGCCACGAACGACGAAAGGAGTGTTGCGGGCGACGAAGCGCATAAATTCGAGGGGACTAGGCTCCGAGTCCAGTTCCTCGACTGCATCGCTGTTGAGCTCATTGAATGTTGAGATGAGTTCCTCGAGGGCCGACTCTATGGCTGCTGAAGCCGTGCCCCGGGCTTGGTCCGCCATGATGAGAAAATGGCTGGCGACCAACTAAGCGGTTCACCAACCAAGCGATTCGTCTACTAGTTGGTGAGAGGACCAGACTTGAGCTGCTAGACCGTCGTCCAAATATCGTATCTCAATGGCAGGGGTGGGATCCTTAGAGGCCTGTGTAGCCAATGAGACGAGGTCAGATGAGAATAAAATGGTCATTTGTTGTAGCCGAGAACATGCAAGCATATTGGACGAGATGGAGGTTTGGAGTCTTGGACAGCTTTGTGGTGGGGGCGGGCCTGGCGGGGTCCATCGATTGAGGTGGCGTCTGCAATTTGGAGGTGAAGGTGCATTCCGCATCCTGCAAGACGTGGTAAAAAGGCCATTCTGCTCGTACGATGTTCGTATAATACTTGTCGGGACCACTGCATCAACATCTGGTCTGCCCTCGGGTACTTTTTGAAGAAGTGAGACTCGGATGCTCAGAGCGGGCCGAGCATGTACCCGACACCTTCGGTTGCGGTACACGCTCACGGCGACTCTGCTCCTAATCAGGTAGGGTAGATAAGGTAGATGGCCTGCTGAGCGTGGCGCGTTTTAGATGCAGTACATGTGCGAGCACGGGGTAAGGTATCGTTGACACGCCCTCCTCAGTGCATGGTGAAACGCCATTGAATGGCGTTTCGGTACGACGCTTCTGCATGCCAACGACTAATTGAGGTAGCTTGCCTCTTGGGAAAGCTCGCCGGCGTTGAGAGGCCTGGGCTGAACCTTATCTTGTCATGGCCCGCCCTCTCCCGTGAGTCCCGTCCATCCGGAGCCGATAACCGACTCACGCAAGCGGACGATCAAGGGTGGTATGGGATGGGTGCCATGCACGCTTAAAACGCCCTGAACCCTTGGACGTCTAAGAATTCTACGACGTCACTGCGATTCACCTCAGCTCAGCTCACCTCGACAGTCACCTCACCACGCACCACCTCCCGCAGCAGCTCCCCAGCTCCCCTCTATCGCCTTGCCTCATGTCTCACCCACTTATGAATCGGCTGGCTCGCTGAGCGGTTTCGACTTCTTGTACGGATTTAGCTTGCCGGCATTGTGCGACTGCTCGCGCGTCCCGGCCACCCATTCTTGTGCAGCGGCTGAGGCGAGCGAACCCACACCTCCGACCACTCATCACAGCCGATAGTCGACTCAGCCCATGTCTCGATAACCGAAGCCGTCTTTGCAACTCAACGAGACGCGTCCATCGCGGCCATCGCGGGCTTCCGGGAGCTTCAGCGCCATTGCCTTCGATTCACCATGATCTGGTACCTCCTGTATCCGCTGCGCGGGTGAGTCCTCAGCCTGTCCACGATCCGCCCTCAAAGCAAACAGCGGTAGGCTGACTCTGAGCGCAGAACCACCGAGGCGCCGACGCTTCACCCCTCGCATCCGCTGCACGCCATCTTTGCCCGCTACGGCCGTTATGCTGCCCGTCACGTCCTCTCAACGCTGCTCATCTCAGCCACCGTGGCTACCATCCTCCTCTATCCCATCCCCTTTCTCTTCACCAGCGATATCATCAATGGCGCGTCCAACCTCCCGCATCATGTCTGGACCGTTGCCCAGCCACTGGCTTATGATGCCGCCGCTGAGCCCGACATCGTCATGCGCTCCATGTGGGTGCACGCCGGCTACATGGAAGCTTTGAATCCAGGTCTGCTCGTTTCGGCTCTGGAGTTGCAGGACGAGCTGCTCGGCGCCACAAAGAACTTTCGCCCTGCCCGTGCACCCAATGCGGCCGCAAATGCTGCCTTCTCACACGATGGTTCCCTGTCGCTCTCTCAGCGAGACGCTCTTCACGTTGCCAACGGTTTGACCAACCAGTCTTGGTTTTTCCACTCGCCGTTGCTCTACTGGAGCTGCTCTCGTGATCGAATCCTGGCCGACGCGGACATCTTGTCCACCATCAACGACAAGAAGAACCAGTCGACGTCTGCCAACGTCACCCTCCGTCATTCCATCGTCTTCAGCGGAAAGCGCTTCGAGGAACGCCGCTTGCTGGCCGCTGACACTCTCGTCATCACCCTTCTCCATCTCCGTGATTCACCCGTGGGCCACGAGTGGGAGAAGAGAGCCCTCGCATTGCCGCACAAAGTTAGCGACAAATGGGATATCTATCCTCCCGACGGGCGTGCCGCTTCGAACCAGCTGTACGAGTTCCAGTTCCGGCCCATCTCAGCACAGGACATAGCAAGTCTTGCCGTCGCATACGGTCTTACCCTTCTCTACCTCCTCATGAGCTTGTCCAAGCTGAGGGCCGTCAAGTCCAAAGTCGGTCTGATGGTGACCATAGCCACGCAAATCATCTTCTCCACCATGTCCAGCTTTACTGTCTGCGCCATCCTCAACATAGATCTTTCTCGCATTCCGCGAGTATCATATCCTCTTGTGATCTTGTCCATGAGCCTAGAACACATCTTCAGACTGATCAACGCTGTCATACTCACGCCAGTCGAGGATAGTGTAAGCAACAGGATAGGTCAGGCGTTTGGCGCCACCGCCGTCGTCGGCTTGGCCAGCAGCCTGCAAAACGTCTTGCTTCTTGCTGTCCTCTCTCGGCTGGTGTCGCAGGGCGTTTCCGAGTTCTGCGTCTTTGCCGCTGTGGCCATTGTGTTCGACTTTTTCTACCTGTCCACCTTCTTCCTCGCTGTATTGAGCGTCGATGTCCGCAGGATGGAACTTGGGGACGCGTTGGCCAAGGCGTCCCTGCGACACAACCGCAGCATGGCAAACGCCCGCGGGCGCCGTTCGTGGTGGGACCAAGCTCTCCAGGGCAAGATCGCCATTTCGACTCGCATCGCAGGGACCATCGTCATGTTCGGCTTCGTGCTTATCGCGCAGTGGCACTTCTTTGGCGACGAGACCCTGTTCAGGAAACTGCTACGACTGTGCAAAGGCACTGGATCCGATCAAGCACTCGACCGGCAGCATGAGACCTGGCTGGAGGACATTCACCAAGCGAGGAGCCCCGTTTCTTGGCTACGGATGCAAGATCATGAAACTGCTCAAGAGGTCATCAACATCATCAAGCCATGGGCGTACAGCTACACAGCCCGGGTGTATGAGCCTCTTGTGTTTGTCCAGAAGCATTCGGACCGCGTGCCGCATAGCAAGCAGGGCGCCCTGCTCCCCGCTGCATACGATTTTCTGCATCATGAGCTAGCTCGGTTCATCGTCATTGTCATTGTCGTTATTGCGGCCCTCCGTCTGCTGACCAGCTTTCTCTTGTGGGAGGATGAGGCGAGCACCGACGAGGAGCACGATGCAGACGATGTGTCACTATTGTCTGTCAAGTCGCTAGCCCGAGGTCATCGAATGGACGTGGTTCTGATGACGAGCTCTGCCGATGGACACGTCGTCTCTGTCGACCTCGATCGCACCATCCGAGTATGGTCTGTTCGCGGGATAGGAACCAGCTACGTGATTGCGAAAAGCGGTGAGGCTGCAGCGAGTCTGTACCCGGTCATTGCACTGTCAATCGACGAGGATTCGAGGTGGCTCGCGATCCTATCGCGGCCCAAGCGAACGGGGCAGCCCACAGTTTCCTTCTGGAACCTCACAGACAAAGCTTGGGGGCCGACAGTCCTGGCAGCGAGGTGCAGTCAGCGGCCAGCGGCCTTCTTCTTCGACCCCAGCGCTGTCCGTGACGAACCGAGAGTCCTCATCGTGCATCAAGATGGCGCTTTGACGGAGGTCTCGTCGGCCCTCCCCACAGAGGGCGAGGCTTTCACCCTCTTCCCGCAGCAGCTGACATGCGCCCGCCTGATAGCCAGAAAAGGTGCACCAAAGCCACTCGATGCCACCGTGTTTCTCAAAGCAATGACTGACCGGACCATTTTAGCAGAACGCAGCGATTTAACCTCACAACCCGTCATTTTGACTGTCGCGAGGCAGGGGGACGTCCACATGGCAATTCGAAAGGATGCCACATGGCAATCTCGGCGCCTCGACATCGAAGACGTAGGACATTCCGGCGCCAATAACATCGAATCACTGTCCTCGCTGGACTTGTTCCTGATAGCGGCAACTAACAGCATCCACCTGGTCAGTGCCGAAGACGGACTCGTCTTGCGGACGCTGTACTTGGGTGAACTGCTCCCTCGCCCGCTGAAGTGTGCATATTCGTGCCATCGGCTGTCGCAGCCCGGGTCAACGGGTCTTACATCCTTCACTGTGGGCTACGTGGAAGCTGATTCCGGAGACTGCATACTGCGGGCGTTTGCTCCGCCTGACGATTGCGACGCCATCTACCTACAGACGCCGAGCGAGACTTCGAGCAGCGACTGGTGCACGTGGGGCTCTGCCAAGGAGACCAGCAAGCGAATCGCAGACCCTGGTGTTTGGGAAGTCGTCTGCGACGGGAGTGCCGTAGGGGTCCGGCACAAACGGCCGTCAAGCAATGGTAGCCCTCCAATGGGGTTGCGAAATCGGTACAGCAAAGGATGCCGGCAGCAAGATCCATTCGAGAGCTGGGAGGTCTGGACTGCATCGCCAGGCGGACGACCAGAAGCAGACGAGTGCCGACGCTTAATCAAGGACGGGGAGCAGGCGAAGCACCTGTTGATTACGGAGCTTGGACCCAAGGTCAAGGTCGGCTTGAATTCTGTCGCCTTTGCCTTTGGCGACATGATCAAGCTCGTGATCTTGGGCGGATCGGTACGGCTCCAAGATGGGTCGGAGGATGCGACACGGGAATCGTTGAAGAACGCGGGCAGCAGGCGGCGCAAGCCAGGGACAATGCCTAGAACGCGGGCATTGACCTAGATGCCCTCCATTGCCTGTGTGAGAGCCGGCGGGCAGCGCGTCGCAGGGCCGAACCGGGCCACATAAGAGAGTAAAGATGTGAGGAACAGCAGCATCACTGGCTCAGGAGCCGTGATTCTGGAAATGGCGGTAATGTGTAATGAGTTTGGATGGACATGACGCGACTTGTACGAATACAATGTGTGTCGGATAGCGGCCTGACGATGTTACAAAGTATCTAGGCCGCAGGGTGCACAGCCACTGAGATGTCGATCTAAAAACAGACGAGTCTAGTGAATGCAACGCACTGCAGCAGTGTGCTCGCAACGAGGCTACTTGAGCTACTCCGTACTTCGCCGCGCACTGTGCTCGAGACCGTGGTGTTGACGAGATTCCGGAGATGGCAGATGCTCGTGGCAGCTCCGACAATGTCTTAGACATTTGGCAGCGGGTAGGGTTTGGGCTGATTAAGGCGCGGCTAGCAGGTCGTTGGAATGCTGTGATGCCTTGTGTGGGCCCATTTGCAACTTCAAACAAGAGTTGCCACGGATAATCCCAGTTTCGCAAGTCTGAAGGGCTAGGGATACAACATTGCAAGCTGGTTCTCACCGCTGTTTCCAGGGGGGCTGGCGCCATCTGCTAACGACGAAGACCACTTTGTGGCGCAGTGGAGTCGAATCAGAAAGCGGGAGGCTGGGGAAGCCGTCATACTTGGCAGTTCGCACCATGGGGGCAGTCAGCGTCGATGCCGGGTGCCGCGACGCCTCACCACTGGCAAAGCTGGCGGCGGCGGAGTGGAAGAGGTGGAGGACGAGGTCGCATAACGGGCCGCATAGTCGTTTCGCTTTGCTGGCTCCAAGCAATTCACGCAGCGGGACAGCATAGCCCCTGGAGCTTTGGCTCACGGAGCGCAATCAAGAGCCACGGCTGACGGCGACGTTGGTGAGCGGTCCCACGGGCGTTCCCCGGCGCCAGCGCCTTGGAGCAAGAAATCTGGGGAGGCTGGGAGCGTCTTCGTCGCTGTGGGACTTCCATTGTTAGTTGCTTGTTGACGATGAGCTAGACCACGACCAGTGCAAGCTAGGTACTCGCCCACGCGCCGAGGGACGAGCATCCGGTACGAGATACGAGTAGGTGATCAATGCCGTGACCACACGGTGCTCTGGCGTTTCATTGGCGACGATGCCCGCTAAAAGGTCAAGTTGATGGTTTACAAGAGCGCCAGAGTCAGCAGAAGGTTCGAGGTTGCACCACGTACTTGTACGGAGCACGCGTGGGCGCTTAAGCAATCGCGGCTCGGGGTTGTTGCTGCCCATGCTTGTGTAGCGTCGTCGCGTCTTGCATCCTGGGCAGAGTGTACCTGCCACTTTGCCCCGACGAAGAAGTGTCTGTCTGACGCGGTTCGAGGGCTTGCTTTTTCCTCGTGGCCAAGAAATCGATTCGCAACGTCGCCTTGTGCAAATACGACAGGTCCATGGGCTGTTATACTGCGCTTGCGGAGCCTACAGTTTTTCCTACACTGACAAGGTACGGATACGGACTAATTACGGAGTACCTTGCGTGAACTCGCTCGCCTGACCCTCCAAGCTCTGGGCCGTCCCCGATTGTCTGCCCGGCGCACGGTGTTGGGGCTTTGATAAAGCAATCGTGTTCCGTCTTCTTCCTCTGCCATTGACAGCCGCCGTCGAGTGCCATGGGCAGGTCGCAAGAGCTCATACATTGGCTCGCGCCGATTCGTCTGAGCTCAATCTTTATCGGGCCACGCGCGCGCCTGTCAGCCGTCAGCCAGCTGTTTCCGATCAACCTCAGCCTCGATAGACGGACCGGGTACATGCAGCAACGTCGCCTCGTTCACCGCGCTTCAACATCGTCCTCACGCGCCATTACGAGTCGTCGGCGCCCCCGGCCTCTACCTTCATCTACGTTATCGTCTTGGCGCACTACAGCCCAGCAGTCGCTGCAACTGTCCGGGCTGCTCGTGTCTGGTCAGGCCAGCGTGCCACAGACGTCTGCGTTTCAGTAGGTTGGACCGCTCTCACTTTGTCTGCTTCCATTTGTACACGCCCATGGACCACGGCCTTGTGCGCCCAGTAGGAACGGAGGTGCAGCGCTACTGCGACTTGCGTGCAGGACGGGAGTCCGAGTCTTGCACAGCCGTTCACTCCGCAACTGTGGACGTTGATGTCCTCCAGTCGACCAACAACTCACACCTCAAGGCAGGCTGGCAGGGTCGCACAGGTCAAGATTCGGTCGGGCTCGGATTACGTTCATCACGAGCCCGCCCGGCCTGTGGACCTCCAACCCCGGCCACGGCTCTCATGAACCCAAGTCTGCATGCCCCCTTCTCGCGGTTGGATTCAAACGGTCGTGGCAAGTGTCCGACTTCATGGCCTCGTCAGTCGCAAGCTACGATCCCTGGGAGCTGCATCGACTCCATCGCGGCTCTTTCCAGCGCACCTGGCGCCACTGGCTCGTCCTCACCGCCCCTTGTCCTTGACATATCATGGTGAATAAGGACCTACAAGGGCCTGGGCAGGGGTCGCCCACCCCGGGGGATCGGCTCAGGGTGGCTGGCCATTGGTGCTAGGATTGCTGATACCGAGGATATGTCCATTTCACTCGCTTTTCGCCTCTTCTCTCATGCTTGGTTGAAATTGGCTTACTCTGTTGCGGCACAAGTCCGGTTCCTCGTCACCATTTCATCGCCATGCCATCCCCGTGAGCCCGCCGCGGCGGAATCGGCTCCATCGATCAGTCTAGTCAGTCGAACCCGCCCCGTCGTTCCCCTGGTGCTGGGATCCGCTGCCGACCCCGTGGGTGTGGGCGTTCTGCGTGGCCTCATGCCGCCCTGGCCTACTTGGACATGACCATTCGTTCCCAGCGCCTGCAGCAGCTCCTTTCCGTCTGCAAGCCCGTTTCTTGCTCCTGGATCTCCTCGGTCCATCTTGACACCAAAACGTTATGGTCAACGTCGTCCTGCTGCATTACTGCATTAGTTGCCATCCTCATTAACCGGCCGGAACTTTGCCTTCCTTGCTTTCCCCCACTGCGTCGTTCGGTCTCATCCTCAGCCTCAACCGTCGCTGTGCCCATCAACACCCGCAATTGCCCCCGGGGAGGACCCAATCACACCTCGCCAGCTGGCTGGCTGCCCTGCAGCTCGACACAGTCTCTCGCCTGTCCGTCCCAAATTGACCCCCTTTATCTAATCTTGTTGTTGGTCCCGTCCTCGTTCTCGTGTCCCTCTCCATGCGAGGCTATTGTCTCGTGCGTCCGTTTTCCCATGGTTTGCCCAGGTCCACTTGTGGCTCCCCGCGCGTTCTAACACTTTTGTTCCAGGAACCCACGACACCCTCTCGTTGATCGAACACCGCCGTCGCATCTGTGTTGAGCAGGGCTCCGGCCGCTTGCCTTGCGCCGCAGCTGAGTGGGAGGGTCGGCCTGACCTCAAGCAGACTGCATGGCGTCGTCCGAGGTTGACCAGAAGTTCTTGGGCAGGCTGGCCAGAGTCGTTGAGAATGACAACCCTCTCCTCTCTTCGATACTCTTCAAGATCCTCGGGCTGTCACTTAATCTCGCCGAGCAACTCGTCGCAGCCAAGAAACAGCGACGACCAGACCCGACCGCGTCCCCTCTCTTCCTCAAGCGTGTCCTGCATATCCTCTGGCTGTCTCGCGAGGGCCTCGTCATGCTTCAGCAATACGTCATACCCATGGTCGGAAACTACGTTGAGCTCAAAGTCCTAGCCTACAAACTGCGAGCCAGTTTCCATCACATCTTCGTCCTGTTTCACAATCAACCGCCCGTCTCCAACATGGCCAGCTGGACACCAGACCTGATGGCAGCAGCAGCAGACATGATGTCAAAGGCGAACGCGAAGAAGTGCGGCTTGACAGTCGACGACGATCCGATATCAAGGCCATCATCCATCCAACCCACGCACCCTTTGGAAGGAGGACCAGTCGGCCCTCCGCCGGGGTTCGAATCACATGTGGCGCTATTGCCACCTTCTTTCCTGCTTCCTGCACAAGACTACTTGCCCGCAGCCCATCAATACTTCAAAGAGGCGTCCCGCCTAGCAGACCAGCTCCTCTGGGGCTCTCACTCTTTGCGTCTGTCCGTCAAGACCGAATACTCTGCATTCCTCTTCGACTGCGTCCACGACGCCGACGCCAGCCGAAAGCTAGCCAAGGAGACGATTACCGAGGTGTACGATTCAACAGAGGGCATGGACGATGACATGTTCAGCGACGCTTGCGAGTTGGTCACAGTTCTAGGCAAGATGATGAAGCGCGGGCTTGGGTCAAACAACACTCTTCGTAGCAAAGGCCAAGAGTCAACCCCGACACTTGGCATGAAGATAACACCGCCACTGGGAATGGAGAACCCGATATAACGCGCGGCATATACGGCCCACGCTATCGTCCTCCACACCCGACTCTTCTCTCGCAGTCGTCAACAGGGCGAGTGAAGGTAGCAGACCAAGACGCACCGCGTCATCTATATAATGAGGAAGTAGAACCGAGCATCTTCTGAGGCGACAACAACCTGTACTTTTACATGTGATCAGACATATTGTATCTAGCAAAGTGTTCCGGATGAGGCCCAGAGTAACTTCTGATGTTTGCTTTGTCGGGGCGTTGCACTCTTTCAGCATCGTTACCATGTACTTGTACATGAACACGAGCCGGACCGGGGCAGGAGTGGCCTTTGCATATCGGCACGATGTGGAGTATAGGGGAGGCAGTCTCGGCGCCCTGCATAGTCTTCCTGCTTTGTACTTATTATCCTTGGAGCCTCGAAGTGCCTCCCTGAATCTTGGTTAAATCAGTGAATAGAAAGGTGCGGGGGAAAAGGGCGCTTATCGCCCAAGACATGGCATTCGATGTAGAGAATAGCAGAAAATCGGATCACGGCATTGCGCATTGCGCTGAATGACGGGACAGGTTGTCGCCGGTCGCGGCAGTCAATTAGAAGTTACCTACCTGATAGGACATGAAGCACGAAATGTCTCGCATAGCTTACTTATCCTTTCGCGATGCTGCATGTCCCGTCGTGCCCTCTCCATCCGTTGTCCCCCAACGCCCACATTGCCACACTCCCATGATGAGTCTCGTGAAGCCATCAGACAACAAGGTGTCGTCGAGAGACGACAAGAGAGCTCAAAGTCTCCAATGTTCCTTGTAACCCGCGCGCCCAAGCGTCTGCTCCTCAAATATCGCACTGCCTTGTTCCTTTCGTCACAAGAGCGAGATGAAGGCATCAGAAGAAGATCACAAGGGGTGCCTCAATCAGTTCCCAAGTGCGTCTCTAAGAAAAAGTACGAAAACTCCGAAATCGCGAGGCTCAAGTATAGCCATTGTCGCGATGCGCCCACTCTGCTCCTTGTGCCTGAAAATGTGTCGCGCGCCGTGTATCGTAGAGAAGAGCGCCGTCGCTTCCCAAGTTGTCAAAGGCCCCATCAAGGATCTCTATATTCATCGAGAGACCAATAAAATCCGCACGTCGCGCCTCCTGTGTCCTGGGTCAAATCTGACGGCAGGCGCCCAGAGCCAGCCTTGACGGCACAGCCGTGTTAGCATATTTCTCGATGGGGTGGACAACATGCAGCGTGCATTACTTACGAGAATGACGCAAGTATGGAGGAAGAAGGAGAGAGGAACAGAAACACAACGCAAAAAGCCGGTCAGAGCTCGGGGTCCTGGAGCTCGTCCTTCGGGAGGCCATCAACCCATTTCGCCACGTTTTGACCGCGGCTGTAGCCGTCCCGACGCTTACTTGCGCCGTCTTCCTCCGCGCGCTCGCACTTGTCGCGGATGATGTGCAGCGGCACCATGCGGCCAGTGACGTTGTAGAAGTTGGCTTGCATCTCGAGCCACTTGCCGCGCTTGTACTTGCTGTCCACGGAGGCGAGGGCGGCGCAGTCGCGCTCGCCGAAGAACTCATCCGGCACGGGTTGGATCGTGCTCGGGTATAAGGCCTTGTAGACGTGATTCTGAAGGTACTGTATGTCGTGACACTTTTGCTGGGACAGTCCGTGGTAGTAGGCGTCCCCGTCATCCTCGTCGTCTTCCTCGTTTTCGAGTACAAAGGACGACTCCGAGGAGGCTTCCTCTCCGGAGAGTATGTCACGCCCGCGCTCGTTGGCCTCTGCGGCTTTGGACCGGGCAGCCTTGTTCTCCATGGCCACCTTGCCGTTGCGCTGGCCTTTGTGCCACTTGCTACATGTGTCTGCCTTGGCCGCTTGCTTGCCCTTGACTTCTGCAGAAGAGGCTTCTATTTTCTCTTGAGATTTTTGAGGAGGCTTTGCGGCAGCTTTGGATGCTTTGGCAGACTGTGCCAAAACTTTGACTCCCTTCGAGGGCTTGGCGGAAGCTTCGGTCTTCTTGGACGGTTTCCCGGGATTGCTGGCTTCTTTGGAAGTCTCCTTGCCACATTGCCTCTCGTGGGCACTCGCCTGCTGGTCGCTCTCAGGCTGCTGAGGCTGGTCTTTGATGATCTTCCAGCGGGCCTTGACATCGTTCTTATCGCGGGTGAGAATCTTGCCAACGTCCACCCAGGATAGATTGTCTCCCGACTCCTTGATTCCGCGGAGCATATGGTCTTCAGAGACGGTCCATTCGGAGCCGCCAGCCGCGGTCTTGTCACTGGCCAGCTTGATGGGAACCTCTTTGTGCTTTTCGTCGTCAGACGAGACTCCCTTGGACGACTCTTCTCCCAGGGTGCTAGCGTCCGTAGAGGGGTTGTCGTTTTGGTCGGAGGAGTCGGCTTTGTTGCAGCTTTCGCCCCCGGAGCTGCTAGGCGCCAACGATTCTGCCTCGACCGCACAGTTCTTATCCGTGGTGGCCTCGGATTCCTTGCTGGCACTCGTCTCTTCGTCATCCGTGGGCTTTTCCGCCGCTCCTTCGTTGGACTTGTCGCTCACGCCCTCTGCAGAGGCATCAGATGTTTCTCGCTCGCTGTCCGCGCTGACAGAAGTGGAGGACACTTTGTCGGTACTTTTGAGGCACTCGGGATCTTGGAGATTCTTGAAATCCTTGAGGCACTCGACACCTTTGAGACAAGGGGCACGTTTCATGCAAAAGTCCTTGTTGGCCTGAGTCTTCAAGCAAAGAGAGGCGGGCTCGTCCGACGACTCAGTCTGGGGGCTGCAATTGGCTTCCGAGCTCTCATCGACTGCACAAGGCGCAGGAGTTTGATGAGCATCAGAGTCGATGGCAGTGCACTCTGGCGGCGAAGCACCTGGCTCCGATTGTGCCTCGTCAGCTGAAGCGTCCGGTATGGTCTGTTCATCTTGCGCGGCGTGCGGCTTCTTGCGAAGAATGATGGGGTCCTGACCGACTGGCATATTGGGCAAGGAAATTTGCACTTCAGCAGAGGAGTCGGGTTTTGCAGCAGCGCTCTCGCAGCCTTTATTGTTGGGTGCCATTTCTGAACGCAATTGCCAGGTAATGTGGCGTTGCAAACTTGCGATGAGTCTGAGATTTTGGGGATGCGAGTATGTCAACAAGTGACTGTCCGACTTGACGATCAACAAAACTACCTAGTCAACCAAGCCTGAGAGGTAGATGGACGAGTGGCTCTGCAGAAACAGCCTCAAGACGGGATCTTGAAGGACGGAGTCAGTGTGGGTGCGTGAAAGAGGATATGAGTTCTGCGGTATCTGGAACGCGATATCTGCGCTGGGCGAGGACTCAACAGGCTGGCACGCACGAGGGAGGAAAGGGACTTGTTTTTGCAGGCGAGAGCACTGTTTTGAGGGGAGGAGGAACAAGACCAAGGGTAGGCGTTTGACAACTACTGTTGGCCCGCAATGTTCCGTGAAGAGGACACGGACGAAGAAGGGTGGCTACGTGGAGGATGCGGGAAGCTAAAAGGCGAGGAGGCGATGGTGCAGCTGCGAAGGTCAGAGAAGCAGTCACTTGGAGGCTCGCTCACATGACCTTGTGCTGTGGGTGCGCTGTGCCGGACGGCGGCCTGTCCATGACACTCGCCAGCTGTCCAGGCCGTCAACAGCGCTGGCAGAATGGAACGTGGCTGGCTTTGACGAGTGAACAGGTCGGCGATGACGCAAACAGTTGGTAGTAAGTAATGCAGTGAATCGCACTCCTCGCCTCACATCTTGACGGCATGGTCCAGTGCCCCAGGCAAGGATGCAAGATTCGACAACATGCACGTGGGTGGGCCTCGGAAGCACGCGCCAGCTGTCGTCGGGCAGCACGCGTGCAGCCGTGAGTGCGCATCAAAGCTGCACGAGGCGAGGTCCTGGCAAGACTCCATCTGCTCTGCTCCTAGTCAGCTCGCAGTATCACGGTCGTTGAGAGGAGCTTGTGGTTGGGTTGAAGAGTCTCGGGGCCCAATGAGGACACCGTCAAATGCGCTGACTCATCGCAGAGCAACTCACGCCACAGCACACGACCTTGACAAGTTCACATCCGCAACCATCCACAAGTCTGATTCCCTCGGCACATTGGCCAGAGTAGAGTCTCGGAGACGATCGAGTCGAAGCCAGTTCGGCCAGATGCACGATGGCTGGCGCGCTCCCCGCTCTTCCGCCACCTTATGCGCAGGGCCTCGCGCTCATCGACGAAGCGCACGCCGAGGATCCAACAAGATGGACGGCCCGGACGGGCCTCTGAGCGTGCCGTACGAGCTTCACTACGCGCGCAAGATGACCAAGTGGCTCGAGGCGCGGTGCCCCTCGGCATCGCCCGAGCTGCAGCTGGCCTGCCGCGCGCAGCACTTTCAAAGGTAAGTGAAACGGGCCGACGATGCGGTAGATATAGAGAGAGGTACCTTGCCCGCTCACGACAACGTCCCATGCCTGCAGATGGCAGATGCCACGGTCCAGCTTCCCCATGACGCGCCCCGGCTACTTGACCTGGCGCGCCAAGCAAAAGTCGCGGGCCGCCGCCGACGTGGCCGCGCTGCTCGCCTCGCCCGCCATCACGCCGGCGCTGAGCCTCGAGGCGCGTGCCCGCGTGGCCGCCCTGGTGCGCAAGGAGGGCCTCTCCGCCGACGGCGACGCCGAGACGCAGGCGCTCGAGGACGTGGCCTGCCTCGTCTTCCTCGACGACCAGTTCGACGGCTTCGAGGCCAAGGCCGACATTGACGAGGACAAGATGGTGGGCATCCTGCGCAAGACGTGGGGCAAGATGAGCGAGCCGGGCCGCCAGCTGGCCCTGGGCATGGACCTGAGCGAGAGGGCAAAGACGCTTATAGCAAAGGCCCTCGAGGGTGCGTCTTGATTAGCGTTGAAGTCGCAAAGCTGGGCGTTTTGCCTTTGGCTGAATAGAAACACTTAAAACCAAGTCCTGTATATGCTCTCTTAAGTCCCATCGCCGGCGGACCTGGATCCACTCCCCCCGCATCCGTGCCGGCGACCGGCCGCCTCGGCCCAATTGATGCCGAGCACCCACCACGATCCAACTCCCGCCCATCACAGCCCAGAGAGGGCGTCATTGCTCGCTCCGTTTGGGCTGGATTTCCGGCAAAACATAGACGCCCACGGAGCCCAGGACACACAAATACGTCTGGCGATCTTGGACCACTACCTGACAGCGATTCCGTCGTACCCTCGTATATGATGGCGATTTCGGATACATCACCACCACTTACAAGGCCCGATGAGAAGCCCCCCCTCAGCTCGCTAATATCAACCCACGACTTCGAAGCCGCAGCCTCCCAGACTCTCACACCAAAAGCATGGGCCTTCATCTCCTCCGCCGCCACGGACCTGCACACGCTGCGCCGCAACGTGTCTGCCTTTGCCGACATCACCCTTCGTCCCCGCACCCTGCGCAACGTCTCCCGCGTCGACACCTCCGCCTCCATGCTGGGCCATCGGCTGCGGCTTCCTCTCTTCTGCAGCCCGGCCGCCATGGCCAAGCTCGTGCATCCCGCGGGCGAGACGGCCATTGGCACGGCCTGCAAGGCGTCGGGCATCGCGCAGTGCGTCTCCACGAGCTCCAGCTACCCTTTGGCAGACATTGTCGCAGCCGTTGACGGGCACGCCGTGGAAACGCCGCACGAGGTTCCCATCTTCTTCCAGCTGTACGTCGACAAGGGCCGCCGTAACGCGGTGAGGCTGATCCAGGCCGCGCAGCAGGCTGGCGCCAAAGCCCTCTTCCTGACCATCGACTTGCCTGTGCCGGGGAAGCGTGAAGCCGACGAGCGCGTTCTCGCCGACGTCGGAGTTTTCTCGCCTCTCTCTGGTGCCACGAGCAGTAATGACGCCAAGGGCGGCTCCCTGGGCCGCACCATGGGCCAGTTCATCGACGACTCCCTTTCCTGGCAAGACATTGCGTGGATACGCCGTTGCGCGCCCGGCATGGCCCTCGTCCTCAAGGGCGTCCAGACGAGCGAGGATGCCGTGCTGGCCATGGAAGCCGGTGTCGATGCCATTGTCATTTCCAACCACGGCGGGCGCAGCGTTGACACTGTCCCCGCCTCTATCCTGATTCTGCTGGAGATCCGTAGGAATTGCCCCGAGGTCTTGGAAAACATCGAGGTCTACATCGACGGCGGCATCAGACGTGGCACCGACATCTTCAAGGCCCTGTGTCTTGGCGCAAAGGCCGTCGGCATTGGTCGCGGGCCCCTGTTTGCCGTAAACTATGGCCACGAAGGTGTCGTCAAATACATTGAAAGTGAGCATTTATTCCCGTTCCAATCGAGCATTAGGGTTTTTCTTAGTAGCTTACTGACCAAATCAGTCCTACGAGACGAGTTGGAGACGACCATGAAGCTTTGCGGAGCGACGAGCCTGGATCAGCTGCACTCGGGTTACTTGAACACTCGTGCCGTGGACCACCTCATCCCATCAATACCAGCTAAAACATCACCTTTGCAAAGTAAGAGTCGTTTATGAAATCTGCATGGAGAGTCTGAAGTCTGTCAAAGGCGCGCAAGATTTGTCATAGAAAGCAATTCTCAAGTATGAACGGCATACGTTGGCTTCCCAAACACCGAATTGCAGTATTGATAGCTCGCCCGCGTGTTCGGCAGCATCTCGACTGCTTTCGCGTCCTTGAATCTTCTTTCGAGTCATCAATGCAACAGTTCGAATGCTCTACTCCAGATTCGGCAATGTGATGCCCATGTCTCAGACTGAGAGTTTGTCACGTTCCCACGTCTGGAGAGTTCAATCGAGGAGCAGGTTCCGTCTGCGTGCCTGATTTTGACCCTTGCGTCGGTAGCGAACGCAACTTCACCGAACGGACCCGAGTCGGATGAGGCACGTCTCTGGCTTTGCTCTGTGTCTTCATTTTGAAGCTCATCCTCCACTTCCGACATAGCCAAAGGCTAGCTAGCAAGAGAGATAGAGCTCCTGCACACCGAGGCACGACGTCAGCTTTTCATCTTGACGTGGATTTTGACGAACTTGAACTGACCGATGCTACCCAACACGGTCGCAACGATACTCAATGGCGGATGAAAAGGAGGCGGAGGAGGAGGAGAAGGAGGAGAAGGAGAAGGAGGAGAAGCAGACGGAGGTGTCACCGAGTCGCTGCTTAGAGGAGTGGACGCGGGTTGAGTGCTTATGGACACCACGGAAGATGGGCGATTCAGCCAAGTCGCATGGCCGGTCATTGTAACTGTAGTATGTCGCAAGACGGTTTCGGTGACCCGATCTGTACCGCAGATGAAGAGAGAGAAGCCATTGAGTTCTGAACCGCCGGCGATTACATCCGTCTTGCAATGCGGCGTGACTTCTCCGTAGCTTTACCATTCTTCTGTCAGCTGCAGCCCAGCGACGCAGAGCGAGACCATTCCACCCAAAGAACTCACCAAATCAGAACCAGATTCTCAGCTGCTTCTCGGGGATCGGGGTAAGGTGGCTGGTCCAAGCATCTGGTCGATATGTGACACGATTGACCTCGCTCGCTCCAGCAACATCCCACGATACTGTTGACCGTGTCTATACCGCAATTCTGGCCAGCATGGCATGTAAGCGGATGCCCTGACGTCCTTCAGTCAGCATTCCGACGCTGTGTGTCAGGTTCGGTTGATTGTACTTGGATTTCCGGAGATCCAGCCACAAGTGTCCCGGGCTGAAGTGCTGCTCCCGCTGCTGACTGTGACCGATGCAAGCGAAGATGGCTCCTGAGTCTTTGCCCACATTGTTCTTCTCTCGGGGATCGTCCGTCGCCCTGTTCAACTGTCGACCTTTCTGCAGCAGGCAGTATTCCCAGAGCGATCCTGGTATCTGCACTTGAACACCAAGTCCCGATTGCGCATATCTTGTCCTGAAGATGTCATCACTTGCACGTTGAGCGACGCAGAAAGCAGATATGGTCCTTCTTCTACACATGAAATTGCCGACTGGACGACGCATAGCGCACATTGTGAGTGATTAGGACACGGGAGAGGTGCTTCCAGGTTTGCTGCTCTGTGACTCCATCATACTTGAGTCGCGGATGGTGTCAGTCATACGGGCAAGCAGCTCGATCAGATGGGCATCGCACCCCTCCGATCGGGTGCGTCCCCCTCCTGGACGCTGATGATTCGCAAGCAAACAGGAAGCGAGCAAGCACAAGTACACCCCTCTCCATCGAGGGTGGTCTGTTCAGGATTTGTTTCCTGCAGCGCACCATTAGGCGCCTGACAGATGGACGTGGAATCCACACGATGCACGTTGATTATTAAATCATCGTGGACTGAACCCTTGGTGCCGAAGAATCTCGACTCACAAGCCAAGGGCGTGTCATCTGCCTTGAACTCTGTCATAATGCAGTCCAGTGTTCATCAAGTTGATAGCGCCTGTCCATTGCAGGAGGACGAGAGCTATAGTCTGATTTCCAATACGACACGTCCGAAATGGCTCAATGCAGTTCCGCCCCCCCTTGGCTGGCAATTGCGCGTCAAGTTGAATATGCACGACTTCAATGCAAGGCGTCGAAACCCGGTGGGGCCCAGCTCGTGACCATAGGACTATGCAGCCCTGTGCTGCTCCGTCCCGAGGAGATGGATCACGCCTGCGGTGGTGGTGGTGGTGTTGTTGGTGGCGGCGGTGGCCCGAACCATAGCATGCTATGCAATGCCATGGGTCAGATGTGAAGCCTCGTTTCCAGGTTTCGTTGATTGCTCGCACCGAGCGCCGGCTGGCCACAGAGTCAGTGATGCCATCCAGCCATATTCGCAGTGTCCACTCCCCCGCTGCGCCTCGGACGTTGAAGGTTGCAGTTGGCCGCAGCTGTCACTTGTGTCTCACCATCGTCGGCGGCTCGCGCACGGGGACATGCAGCCCAGAGGCAGGTCGGTTGAAGCTATTCCACAGGCAAAGCGAAAAGAAAAAGAAAAAGAAAAAGCAGTATTGCCATAGTCCGAAAGTCTCTAGAACGTCGAGATTTATAGTCACCCCATAGTGACGAAGTGGCAGCAATGATGTGTTTTCGCCTGGGTTGTGTCTGCGTCCGTATTCCCGACCGCATGATGATGGGTGTGGATCGCTGGCACATTGAAGGCGCAAATCAAGCAACGGCTTTGAGACAACGCTACGGAAAATATCCCTCGTTTTTGTCTCTCAGCCTTACACAATATTGTTCAGCTGGGACGACCACGTAACTTGCTTCGTAAAGCCTTGTGAGTCCCAATGAGGGAGCTATTGCGTTCGATGCGACAACTTCGCGTGCGAGCCAATTCAAGCAAGTGGTGTCTGTAGATGCTGCGAGCACAACGCCATTATGAGCGTAGATTTCGACAAACGTGAGCTTTCAGCAAGAGACTGATGAAGAAAGTGTATCGATGGCTATGCGAGGCTAGCAAGTACTTCACTTTGACCGTGGCATGGCGGCAGATCAAGCGCAACCTCCCCACTTTGCTGTGAAGTCGTGTCCGGAGCGGGGCCCGAGCCGGAGTCGGAGCCGGAGTCGGAACAAAGAGCTTTGACAGGACGGCTCACGGTATTGCTCGTTTGACCGTGAAGCACCAAACTCAGTGTCCTTGTACTGGGATACGCCGATGCAAGGCAGGGTGCTGCACCAGTGTGCATTGCTGAGTCTCTGGAAGCCCGGCTTGACCGAAGGCCTCCCACTTCCCTTGCCCGGGTGCGCATGCGGGCTGCTGCAGGTGTGGCAGCGCGGCGCTTCTTCCCTTGCTGTTGAACTTGCCGAGGCACCCTTCATTTGTGCAACGAAGAGGGGATGTGACGTGCCGAAACTTGTCGTATTTTGTAACGATAACAAGGTAGCGTTACCCGTCGGTGGGGTGTGATTCGTGGCTATTATGGTTGAGCGGCTCTCTGCGCTCCTTAGACTGGATCGAGCGCAAATGAAGATTCGGCAGGAGGGCAGACCTAGACGAGTTCGTGGCAGGGGTGGCCGTACAACTCAGCTGAACCGACGACAGGGATGTTGGAGACACGAGGCCGCCAACGATGCGCCTGGCTGCCGCTATTGGGCGGTTCGTCTCAAATATTGCGTTTCTCCGTAGCGGCGTTTCGGGACGATGGGGCTTCGAAGACAAAGAGCAGAGACAGTGGACGGCTATGGGGATGAAGATGGTGTTGTCGGGCCCGAGGAACTGGTCGACTGATGCTGCGTCCCGAGATCCTGGGTCTCGGTCCTGGCCTGCCGGTTCGATCGCCTGCGATGCGTGCCTTGGGTATGTCGGTCGATCCGTCAACCGCCCAAGTAGCGTCGACTCCTGAGTCCTAAATATTCACGATAGTGGTCTTGGAGGTATCTCGGGGGTGGCGATGTTCACGTTTGATTTTCGAGCATGCCATCGATATCCAAATCCCCGCTCCCCCGATATTGTCGTTCTCATCGCTCACACCAACGCTGCTGTTGTGGCAGCTGAGGTGAGCCTCGTGGTGAGGACGTGTTCAATTACGCGCGACCACATTCGAGGCCAGCAAGCTCCGACTATGGCAACCCACGCCGTGTCCAGTCATGAAGCACCTCGTACTTCGGATGATGCAAGTAGGTAGGTACGGAGTTCTCCGGACAAGGCACGTTCAGATGAAGACCAGGGTCGTCGGCAGATGTCGGACGCAAACGCACAGACTTTGCCGCTGCTCGAAGCAGGGGAAATCCCGAGGGACGGGGAAGAGACAATGCAGTCACGTTGGTAAACTGCAACGTCAAGAAGCGACCCCGCCCATCCCAGCATCGCGGCGGAGCAGGAGAGGTCGACGACGGTGACACACATTGGAGGAGAGGATAGGACGCACCCAAGCGTCAAGTATGGATGAAGACGTACCTGGGAGTCCAGGACATGTCGCGGGAGTTCTGAACCAGACTAGAGCGAGCTTTGGACCGTTGGGACGGGGAGGAGGGCTGGGGTGCAGGTTGAAGGGTGTGGGATACAGGGTAAGGGGTGTCGAGGAGGAAACAACTTGACAGTGCAGATGCGCCTCCCCCCCCCCGTGAACCGGGCAGCTGGGTCACAAGATCGATCAAGGCAGGGTACCTTACGTCAACCTCGCGTTTCCTTTGTCCTTCATATCCAGCCTCGCCTTGTTTGCTTTTTGTTGCGTCTACCTGATTTCGTCGCGCGACTGGGTTCCGCCTTCATCGCGTCGTTGCACCAAGCTGAGTGCGACGACGTACCGAGCGACTCACTGGTCGGACCTCCTGTTTCTGATCGCCTACAAAGTTTACATGCCCTCTACCTGGCGCTCCGAAGGTCTGCGGCATGTCTATAACCAGGACTCTTGGCCACGGTCGTCCCACATGGAAAAGTCACACGTCATCTGCAAACGTCCAAAGAGGACATGCTCTACCTGTTTAGGGAGTTTGCATACCCCGGTCCGCCTGAACCGGTGGGGCTGATGCGGTGCCACGACGCCCACGTCTGCGCGACAACTTGGCCCACGACCAAGGCGAGGCGGTTTGGACACATCGACGGACTACGAGAGCTCCATGCTCCGTACCTAAACCCTCGTAACTTGACCAATCAGGTGTCCCACGCCGCATCAATTCAAACATCTCGCTCGCCATGCAGCCCTGTGTGCCGCGTCATGGCCGCTGCCGTGGCTCCCGCTTCCCATGATCCGCTGTCAGCGCATCCATGCATGCGGATAGCTGAAGCCGGCTCTGGCTACCTAGCCCCAGCTGATGGGGCTTGTGCGCCGTTGTCCAAACTCGCAACGGACCCCGTCCTCCAACTGCCTATTTCGTCCGTCTTTCTAATCCTGGCCAACGACTGTTGGCCTTTGTGGCTCGTCTGTCTTTGCCAATCTGGACGATTCATGAAACCCTAGTCATGACGCACATCGCCTTCCATTCTCTCCAGAAGCCTCGTGTCTTCAGGGGGCAGGACGAGTCACATCAGTTGCTGTTGACCGCTATGCCGAGCGCAACTAGATTTCTTCGAGTGCACTACCAAGACGATATGCCGTTCCCTCGCGCCCGCTACTACCGGCCAGAAGCACAAAGGCATGATGTCAGTCAGAGGACCCGGCTTCAGGCACCTCGACGTTGTGCGATGGAATCCCAGACAAGGCCCGGGAATGTACAGAGGCTGAGAGCACGTTCGAGCCGAGAGCAAGGTCCACCACACGCGACCCTCCGAAGCCCAGTCCGAAAAAACGAGGGAAGAAGGAAAAACTCGCGCGCGCAACCGAGCGAGGATCCGCATCTTGAACCGGCGGCTCCGTTCACCCCATGTCGCTGTCGTCTGCTAGGGCAAGCGGCTACTTGACGCCGCTCCCAGGCCCGGTACTGCTCCCCCCCCCACCTCCGCACTCTTGGAGGCTTGGACCCCGGCTCCCGCTCACACCCTTCCTCTGCTCCCCAGCAGTAGCTCGTCGGCGGCCTTCTCTTTCTGGTATTATTGCGGCTGCGTTTGTTTGAGGTGACACAACCATGGACGGTGAGACAGGCATCCACAAGGCTGATGGAGCAGAGTGGCGCCCCGGTGGCGGACTCGCACTCGCGGAAGCCCTGGTCAGGGCCCGGTTGAAGATGCCGACCCGGCGGCGCATCCTCTTCCGTCTCATGATCAAGTACAAATGACGAGCCTCTTGCTTGTCTGGTCATTGGCCATGGCAGCCGAGTCTACATGTCTTGAACCTCGCCTGACCTTATCCACTGCCTTGGGACGTGCCTTGCCCAGCCCGTGCTACTGCTGTTTGTACTGCCACCTGCACAGCTTACCCAATGGGCTTACCGAATGCATATCTCTCATTGCAAGTGCCGCTCGTCCGTCACTCTCAGTTCCACCTCCCCCGAATTGCAACCCTCGCTCGCATCGACAAGGCCTGTTTCAACTGCCGCAGGCACTCTCACCTTACCTATTCCCCCTCGCCCACCCCAGGGCGTGTTCCATTGCTGCTTTGAAACTGTATATAGCAGGTAAGTGGGCGGACAAGTGCATTCAAGACCCATACTCTATCCTCGCACTATCTATTCTTGCCCAACCCTTGTTCCGCCCAATCATGATCGATATACACATCTCCCCATTATCACTTCTCCCAAACTCTGAGTCTGCCTACTGGCAGCTGTCGGTGAGAGCTCCCCCCGGCAAAGGCTTTTGAGGTGGGTGGACATGCTGCGGTCAGCTAGAGCAGCCTCGGGGGCCGTTTGTTATTTCTTCTGCGCATCACTAATCATTTCTAAAGCCTTGAGAGCATCCTATATGTCTTTCTGTTTCGAATGATTGTGCACACCATGTGTACAGACCCTCGGAGCTGTTGGATACACTCAGCCGCGTTGCCTTTTATCATTTCTCCGCACCGCTCACAGTCCCTTCTACTTAAGTTGAGCATACCTCTGCAATCTACAGCTCGAGAGCATGAAGATCCTGCCTGCCCAGTCAACTTTTCTTCGAGTGGCTACTAGCTCTTCGGACCGCTTTTCTCAGTCACCTCACATCGACCCTTAACCCTTATCCCGATATGTCAAAGCCGTTCCGTCATGTAAGTCTGACATCTCGGCCGTGGAAGAGACCTCATCTCTTGCACTTTGTCTATGACAGTGCTCACAGCGGTCGCAGCCCTTTCAAGAATCCCAATTCGATATTTTCGAATGGTATCCGAAGTATCAGGCTTGCCTTCATTTCTTCATCGAGCATGCTCAGCACAACAGCCCTGTCCAGACTGTCGCCGCATGCGTCAACATCAGGCTTCCCATTCAGCAGCTGGTCGTGTCCCCTGGGAGAGATGGCTACGGCGCCGTGGCTCTTGTTCCCTACGTGCGTCGCCTCGTGGCTACGGGCTTTGATACACCGGCAGTCCTGCACGGCTTCTTCGGTGATGACTGGTCCGAGGGTGTCGGCCCTATCCATGAGACGGAGCGGAGAAACTATCTTTTTGCCGCGAAAAGCGATACTTGGCTCAAGGTCAAGGCCAACTACGACATGGCCGAGGGCCAGACCGTGCCTTTCCTCCGCCCCCTGCAGGGCGTGACAGAGAAGGAGATTGTCAGCGCCGAAGCAAACTGGAGCGAATGGCTGGCCATGCAAGACTGGATGTTAGGGCCCCGTGCTCCGCCCGGAGTCAGTGATCCGAGAGGACCGGGGGCTCTACGAAACTGAGAACAAGGTGGCGAGGATACGAACTATTGAAGGCAAACGAAAGATTCTACTCACAGGTCTTCATGCTTTGTAGCACACAACGCCCATCCCTTTGTTGCAGAATCAGGGACAACAAGCGGGCTGGCACGAAGGTCCAAGCGGTTTGGGTCAGGGTAATGACGGTACAAGCAGGCAGAACAGCAGACGCAAGGGTCCAAAGGGGTGGGCGGCCACGTTGGCTACCGAACGATCGCTATGATGCACAAGGCGGCTAACACCACAATGCTCGAGAGATGATGACCGTGTTAGGGGGAACAATGTGGACACACAGCAGAGTTCACGATGCCGCCTGGCGCGGCATCTGAATACGGAAGAAGATCTTCTTGAACCGCTTCTATATAATCGCCACCAAGTTCCCTCCCGTCACACACACGGGTGTGAATATGTTACAGGATTACCGCCGACGCCAAGGCACCGATATCAAAGACAAACCCACAATGACCGGTTCCAAACGCCGCGTCCGACAAAGCATGCCCTCCTTGCGTGACAAAACACAGTTTCGGTGAAGACAAGTGCCCGTATCGCAGAGGACATTGCAGTAGAAAGCAGACCAATAGGAAGCATTGCAGGGCTGCTTCCTCCCCGCCATGCGGAAGACATGTAAATCTTGAGCCCTGCCCTGCCTTTTCCACGCCCGCCCAGTCCGTGCTAAACGCCGCGACCTAAACCTGATCCAATGCCGTGAAAGCCCCCTTTCCCCGCACCCGCCCTTCCGTTACGCGAGACCAACGTACTATCTATCGACAGCGAGAAAGAAATGTTTGGGACCGTGGCGACACACATACAAAGCGGAAGGAGGGGGGCGAAGGCGACAGCAAGGAAGGTGGCGTGGCACACTGCGTCTGACATGTCCACCAGCCTCGCATTAGTTGAGGAATCCCTTGCACGCCGCAGTGCCACAGAGACAGGGAATGCGATCCAAGCTGCCGATTTCTCGCTCGAATTTGTAGTCATAAGTCAATTCCTCGTCTGCAAAGGGCATGTTGATTAGTGTCTTTGCCCTGGTCATGAGGCGGCGTGAACCAGGAGAGAAAGGACTTACTCAGCGCAATGTCTCGGAGGGCATAGATGACGATTCGCTTGCTGCCCTCGACCTTGATGATCTTGGCGGTGCAGTTGGGCATGCAGCTGTGGTTGATGAAGCGCGCGATGCCCCCCTTCTTGGTCGCGTCGACGACCGTGTCGTCGTCGATGCGGAACAGATAACTGCTTCCTATGCCGCTCTTGAGGTACCGCTTCTCGCGGATCTCGGCAATCTGCTGCCGCACCTCCTCGCCGACGTACTCGATGATCATGTCGTCCTTGCCGATGTTCTCCATGGCGTAGAGGCCCCAGTTGTGGATGGCGGACCGGGCAAACTTGACGGGCTTCTTCCTCTTCTTGAGCTGGTTGAACTTGAACACGTCCGAGTCTTGGCCCAGCGTCTTCTTCTGGTCGTTGAGGTCGGCAACGTATCGGCGATTGCTTACACGATTGGCCCGCGAGTTGCCCTTGGCAATGAGTTTCTCCGCGGCCAGCTTGGCAGCTTCCGACGCAGCTGTGCTTGCGTCTTTGCCGTTCTTCCTGAAACGAGCCTCTCGCTCCTCTCTGACCTTCTGGACCTTGATGTGGTGCGGCAGGTATTTGGACTTTTCAGAGTTGAGAATCTTCTTGACACCTTCAGTCCGAGCGCAACCCGTTGGATTCGACACATAGTAGCCGCCAATTGAAACGGGCTTCTCGAATGACCCTCTTGAGGAATTGAGCTCCCGAACGCGGTTGCGTTTCCACAACCACAGCTCAGAGTTGCCAATCTCGCCAATGGTGTACCTCTTTTGAAGTTTGGCAACGTCAGGCATGTCTCTGAGTCCCAGAGACAAGCCTTGTAGTGAGGAAATGTCTGGTTTGAAGTTGTCTGGAAGAGTCAGAGCTGAAACCAAAGGTTCCGTTGCGAAGAACCTTTCATCATGCTTCTCTGCAACGGGTTCGGGCGGTCGCGACTCAGTTTTCTCGACCTTGGGAGGCGCCGGGGTGGTCTCATCCTCATCTTGCAGCAACTCTGTCTCCTGCTGCTGCTGCTGCTGCTGCTGCTTCAAAGCCTCCCGCTCCTCAAATAGCTGCTTCTTGGTCTTCTTTTTCTGCTTGATAAGCTTCTTCGAACCCTTGGTCGCCTGGGACACTGGGGTTTCGGAGCGAGACAGGCTGCTGTCAACAGCTTCGATACCGAGGCTTATGTCTTCCGAGTGGTCCCGCCCATTGAGATGCAGGTCTACGCGGCTGATCTGGACGCCAAACAGCTCTTCATCGGACTTCTTCTGACGTTTGAGGGCGCTTTCGATAGACGACTCTAGCTTGCGCTTCTTGGACAATGACTTATCGGCAAGAGCGAGGCTAGCCTCTGTCATGGAGTCATCTTCCCGGCGACCCCAAGACCCCAAGTCGTCCTTGGAAGCTTCATCATCCGTGCTCATGCGACTACGCGGCCGCGAATCGGGTTCTTCTGTGTCGCGCACAGCCAGTGCCCCCGCGTCGGTCTCCTCATCGGATTCAAAATCGCTATCCAGGCTCTTGAGGCGATGATGCAGCGATCGAAACGCGGTGCGAGCAGCCGCCGACGGTCGTTTCCGGGAGAACGGATCGACAAAGGCGCTGCGACGTACCTGACCCTTGACTTTGGACTTTCGAATTCTGGGCAGTGCTTTGGGCTCAAAGCGACCGGTGCGTCGTTCAATGGGATCGGCACGGGAGTTTGGCGTCCCCGCTCCGCGGCTGTCGTTTTCATCAAAGGCCAGATCTTCGTCATCGTCCGGCTGATCCAGGTTGAGCTTTCGCCTTTTGGCACCGTGGTTGGCAGGGTCGAGGAAGTCTGAGAGGCATGGCGCTGCAACCTGGGTGCGAATGTGGCGGATTAGATGCTCCGTCAGCTCTCTGCGAACAACTTCCACGGCCTCAATGACCGGGTCAAAGTTCTTCGCCCGCTGCTTCTTTTCCTCTTCCAAGTCTGCCTCCTCCTCGCGGCAGCGTCGAGCTGCCTCCTCGTCTTGCCGTCGGTACGTCGCAGTTGGTGGCCTATGACTTCTCTCGGGACTCGGACTCGGCTTCCGCGTCGAGTCAGCAGCATGAGCGGGTCGTGGCAGACACATCTGCATCGTCATGTCGTACGTGAAGAACTCGGTGTGGTTGACAGCTCGGAAACATCGCTCTGCCTCTTGCCTTCCGGTGGAAGAGTCTCTGAAGACGACATGGAAGCCAGTCCTGTCCAGCCGGATATCTTCGAAGCCATAATTCTTTAATCGCTTCTTCATATGAGGTATTATGCTTGGTAACACGGGGACGCTATCCGAAGAAACGAAGATATAAGGGACCTTGGCAAGCTGAGATGCGACGCTCTGTGGTTCAACGCCGCTTTGGAGACGGGGTGCCACAGTCGGGGTTGCCGGCTGCGGCACTGGGGTTGACTGTTGCCTCTGTGCCGCTGGTCCTCTGGGCGCTGTCGGAGGCGGACGCACGAACCCCGGTGCTGGCGCAGTAGTAGGCGTAGATGTGGAGGACTTCGGACCGGTCGGGGTTGGCTTCGGAGCAGACGGCACTGCTCGCGCCAGCTTCGCTTTGTTGTGCTTTTCTCTCTCCCGCTTCAGGTGCTCCTCCAGCATCCGCCGACTCTTGCGGCCTTCAGGGTCATACTCCACCTTGACGACGTCAGCATCAACCTTGATCCCACGCGCGCGCACAGCACGACGCGCAGCATCCACGGCGGAGACGGGTGGGCGGCCTGGGCGCTTCGAGTCGCGATAGCGGATTGTTGCGAAACCAAGATAGCTGCCGGTATCTGGATGCATCTTGTTGCTGGTCTCGGCAATCTCCCCAAACGTCGCGAAAATCGCCGTGACCTTGTTGAACGGGACCAGAGGGTTGTATCGCGTGACGACGATCTGCGTCGGCGGGCCGGGGCCAATGGAAGTCTTTGGGTCGTATGGGTAAGGCTTGAGGTTCTCCAGGGCATGGCGCAAGCGAGCCTTGGGCAGATAGTAGTCGGTGTTGATGTATCCTAGCCGATCGCCGGCCTTTGCCAGCCGTGGATCTAAGGGGGGCGCGTCATGGTCCTATCCGAAATTAGCCCATCAGTACAAATTGGACACAGCATGACGCGCCCCCCTCAGCCGGGAGAGATTATAGTTGTACGTACCAATCCGAATTCCTTGTAGGTCGGCTTGGCATTCTTGCTCACACTCTTGTTGCGCAAACGATCGAGGATCGGGTCATAAGTGCATTTCATGCCTTTGGCGGACGGCAAGGGGTCTCGAGCGGGAGCGCGTTCAGCCGGCGGGTGGCCATGTGATGAGGAGGCATCGTCAACCGTGGGCATGATGTGCCGCGAAGCTTGTCTGGCTTGGGTGTTGGTTACGGACGCAGGCATCTCTGGCTTGGATGCTGGAGCGGGCGAGTTGGAGAGTGAGTCTCTGAGGCGGGATGACGGCGCGGTCGCAGATGGACGCAGCGAACTGCTGAATATGGATGACGCAGAACTCGCGTGCGAGCTGGAGGACCCGACAGTGCTAGGCATCTCCGCAGTGGGAGACTCGTTGTCTTCGGCGTGGGGTTGGTGAGGGGCATCACCACGAGACGGCCGGGTGAGAAGGGCAGCAGTTTTCGTCGTCGTCGCGTCGGCATCCAGCGCGGCAGCGGCAGGGCCTCGAGACGAGTCGGGAACTGCTGTGCTGCAACCGGAGCGCTCGCGATCTGCCACGCGGCCGTGGGACTGGGACTGGGCTTGGGCTTCGGCCCGGACCCTGGGGGCGTTGGGGAAGAATTGCGCGAAACTCACGCCTGGTGGGGGGCGAGTCATCGTGTCGATGAGACGCGCCTGTTATCTTTTGCACCGTACTGCGACCATGATACCTCGCGCCGCAGCCTGAGCCTTTCCAACGCGGAGATGTGGCCGAGCGCGGGCGGGCTGGCGGCGGTCAGGGCCGTGAATCGCGTCCACGCGACCGAGGGGCGGGCAGGCGTCGCAGCACTCGAGGTGAGCGGCGATGGCGGCGCAGCAGCAGCAATCGCGGGCGAGGGCAGACGAAGAGGCAGCAGGCGGATGAGAGCAGCGACGGCGACCACAGCGCGGGAGTGAGTGCGTGGCGCAGTGCGCGAAGCCGAAGGTGAGCGCGGGTGAGTGAGTGAGAGGGAGGAAAGATGCGTGGCAGAACGGTGAGAAGTTGAAGCTTGTGCCGCTGGTCTGCCAAGTCTACTTCAGGGATGGTGGGTGGGTGGGTGTCCACGGCACTGTGCCAGTCAGTCGAGGCCAGTCCCGATCCAGCGGCTGGCTGGCTGCTGCTGCTGCCAGCCCCTGCGTGCACGCATCGGGCTCTAGCGCTGCGCTGCACACGCCTCTACGCAGGGCCGGCTCTCGGAGATATGATTGCCCGAACGCAGTCAGTCCTGTTGGCTGTTTGGCTGTGCCGAGGCGAACAAACGCAGACAACACACGACTCTGTCACGCCGCTTGCGCGCATGGACTCGCTGTTGGTTACGGAGGACGCCTTTGGATGTACCATGAAGTCATTACTTCGCATTCACTGCCAACTTTCGCTGGCGCACCAAGCCACGTCCAGAAGCTCGTGAACAGCGGCATCTCTCAACATGCCTGCGCCCTAGTAAGGTATATGTACATACAAACGAGAAAGGAGGCGCGGCAATATTTTGTTCTGTACAGGTCAAGAACGATTTCTTGCGTTCCACCTCAACGAGCGGTCCTTTCATTAGCTCCTCAAACGCCTGACCAGAGCAGAGTCGTGATGCTCAAAAACATTGACTCCCTTATCCCAAATCCCGAATCTGATGACAGCGTATAGCGCTACTCAATCTAGATGGTCAACTTGAGCTCAAACTCTTCCTCTTCGTCGTCTGACCCCAAGTATGGGCCACGCATCGGCGGCAGATCCTCGTCGTCGACGTCGTCAAAGATGGACAGGAACTGAGGTCGCGCCAGCTGCTCCGACGATGACTCCTGACCTGAAGAACCTTGACGAATGCGAGCTGGCGTGATGGTGGGCTCGGGTCCAACATTCCGGGAGCCCACGTTTTGGATGGGTCGGTGGGGCAGGTTGCGAATGGTCTCCCCTCGAGGATGGATCATGGATGAAGCTGTTCGGCCTTTATTATAGCCAATGGTGGTCCTTGATGCAACCTCCCCCACCGCGTTTCCGGGAGCTGTAGCTGATGTCGCGGCAGCGGGCTTGGCAGGTTTGCTGCTGCGAATGAGCGCAGATAGCGGCCGTCTGGCGGGTTTCTTGCTCAACGCAGGATTGACCGCCGCGTTCCTCTGGCTGTCGGTTCGAAGGGCCAACGCTGAAGCGGCCCTTCTCGAAGTAATGGTTGGAGGATTCCTTGCGACGGCCCTCCTCATCGTTGTGCTGGGAACAGGTGCGACCGCTTTGGGTACTTCTTGTTTGCGGCGAATTGCCGTCGCACTTTCGGCAATGTCGTCAATGTTCCAGTCCAATTCCGCCGTCTCACGATCGTTGCGCTCTTGCGCCTTCTTCAACACTGATAGCATCTCTTCGTCAAATTTCTTGTCCTCCCGCGAAACTCCATTCTCGTCCACAGGGTTGTGAAAGTGCTCGTAAAAGCCCTTGAGTAAGTTGCCCTTCTTGAGGCCCTCGAAGGTGAGGCCACCAGCCGGGAGCACATCGGACTCGTACGGCAGCGGAGCGGGCTGCGGCGGAGCGTACTCGGGCTCGTCTTCATCATCCGAGGGCTCGGTCTTGTCCGCCTGAATAGCAAACTTGATCGGCGCCTGGCTGACGGACTGCTGCTTCGACTTCCGAACGGTAGTGTGTTTCGCTTGCGTCTTTTCGATATCCAAGACACCGTCCTTGACGCCGGCGCTCTGACCGACCCGCGCCTTTGCATTCGTCGTCTTGTTGCCCAAAGGAGCTCGTGAGCGTGCTTCTGCTCGGCTTCCATTAGTCCATGTGCTTCGACACCCAAAGTCCGATCCGAGAAAGAGGGACATACCCATAGGCGTCACCATCGCCTGTCGCTGGCCATTGCCCTTGACCGTCAACTTGTCATTCCCCCCCGGCTTGGTAGCCCCTCCTCCTAATGCTGTCTTGCCCGCGAACCCGGTCGGCGCATTCTCGTCATTGCGGAACCTGAGGGGCGTCTTGGGATGCCTGGCGCCGGGGGTCTTGGGCACCTGCTTGGACGGAACCTGGTGGCTCTGCACCAGATTCTCCTGATCGCGATGCGCCGCAAGCATGGCCAACAAGAATCGTCGTGTTTCTCGGTATTCGCAGAGTTCTGTCTTCGTGTCCTGTGGCCGACCTGGGTATTCGGATTCAATCTCCCAGAGCAATACGAGTAGGGGGGCTTTCCGGAGCCAAGCGCGTGTTGGGGGTGGGCACGTATGTACGTGGAGGTGACCCGTGCGCCTGGTCGACTGGACAACAGCAAGGTTGTGGGAGGAGGGAGGTGCTGCGGTGTGGCCTGGTGGGGACGCGCGCCACAAGCCACAACAGCCCCGGCGTCAGGCGGGCAGGTACGGAGGAGGCCTGAGCAGGCATCGTTGGAGGGGCACCTCTTCTTGACCCCATCCATCTCCTTTTCCCTGGCTCCATCATCAACTTGACTGCATCGCGCATCTCCCACATAGCCGGCGCCCATTTCCAGCTCAACTGCCTCCAACATCGTCGATTTTCCAATAGACCTAGCAAACATGGATCGTATCAAAGAGGTTTGTCTTCCTTGCTCTGAAGCTTCCACGGCCCCACCTAGGTCGAGCTGGAGAGCTGCCTTGGGCAGGGAGTTCGTCGAGAACCATCGCTGAACGGGGCTCTTAGAAAATGAACTCTCTCCGCCTGGAGGCCGACGAGGCCACCGCCAAGGTTGAGGAGCTGCAGTCCAAGGTCAAGACGCTGGAGCAAGAGAACCTGTCCAAGGAGCAGGAGATCACCTCGCTCCAGCACAAGAACAACCTGCTCGAGACCGAGGTGGAGAAGCTCGAGACCAACATCAAGGACTTCAAGAAGGTCGCTGATGAGGGTCAACAACACGGCACCCAAAACGAGACTCTTCAGCGACGATTGCAGCTGCTCGAGGAGGAGGCCGAGGAGGCCGACAAGACTCTCCGCGAGGCCAACGAGAAGTATGCATCACATGATCCGGCCCCGAGGCCTACTAGGCGGGTACTCTTTTTTGCAGTTTGGGATGCTGACAGCGACCACCACAGGCTCCGACAGACCGATGTCAAGGCCGGCCACTTTGAGCGCAAGGTGCAGGCCCTCGAGAGCGAGCGCGACCAATGGGAGCAGAAGTACGAGGAGATGTCCAAGAAGCACGTGGCCCTGGAGAAGGATCTGCGGGAGCTCCAGGACGAGATTGGCAACATTTGAGTGTCCCGTCTTTGTAGACACCTTATACATATGACTTCGACGTCGCTCGACAGATCCCCTCGGATCGTCGCGGTCTCCCCTTGATGCGAGGGGTTCAAGTGCGTGAGAACAGCAGGCGGTTTGGCAGCAGCATGCGACACCTCTTCAAGCAATACATAGGCTGCCTCTCTCTGGGGTATCTATCGGGTCTTGCCTGGCGCGGATGCCTCCCACAGCTCCTTTGTGCTACCTGTGGGATTTGATTTTCCGTTTCCTCTCCGTCAGTTGCCTCTCGATCTTGGATTCGTATCGGAACTTCTTCTTCGGCTTCGCCGGCCGTGTGGCTGTCTTGTCCGCCTCTTTGTCCTTGCCCTCGCCCTCTGCATCCTCTTCCGCCTCGTCTTCAGACAGCTGCGGCTTACTCAGCCCATCCCGTGATACCGACACCGACTCGACTGTGACTGTAGTGTAGCGGTCCTCGTCCACGTATTCTTCTTCGTGATCGACAATGTCGAGGTCCGGCTTGTCGGGGAATCCGTCCCACTCTTCCGAGGCGCCTTCCTGGGGTTCCGACTCGGCAAGGTCAACTATCGCGCCAGACTCTCTCAGGATTCGGTTGACCGTCTCAACATGCTCCTGGACCTCTCGGCTGCGTTCGTCTCGCATCTGAAAGCTGGGATTAGCATGTCTGTACCCAGGAACGCGCCGCCAGTGTCCAGCCATACCTGCCTGCGAGCGTCGAGCTTTTCCTGGCGAGCTTGCTTGGCCGCCTGCTCTTGCGCAAACTTTACCCTTTGCAGCTTCCGCTTGTGGAAGCCTGTCAGGTATTCGTGCCGCGCATCGTTGTCGAAAGACACCTCTTCGACGGCCGACGTAGCCCTCCGCTTCTTGCTCGGAGGAGGTGGAAGAGGGCTCTTCTTGGGTCTTGGCTTGGCGAACATGGCGAGTATTGCTTCCTCAACGAATGCTCCTTTCGAAATTCGGCAGCGCCTATCTTGAATAATTGCTGCCGCAGGGTTGGCCGTGTTTTTCCGGAAACTTCAACATTGCTCTGCCAGGGTTCACTCAACTTTCCTTCACCGAGGTGTGCATCCAGTGGGGTCTTGCGCTTAAGCCGCGCGGGTTACGTAAGGCAGGTTGTTGCGCCGCTGCAGACAGCACTCTCGCCTATTCGTATGCTCCGTACTGACGTTCGGGAGCTTCGTTTGACTGACGTGAAGCGACCGACTGTGCATCACGTCACTGTCAACCATGCGTCTCCAAATACTTGCTGGCGCCCTGGCGCTTTCTAGAGCTGCTCATGCTCTTTCGGACTCGTCCCCTTGGGCTCTGCTGTCCACGTCAAAGTAAGCGGTGCCGTCCAGGGCATGCAGCCCAGCTGCTCGCGCTTGGCTTGCTGACGATCCATCCAGGTTTCAAGATGCGTCCAACCGAAACCAGATCCAGACGAGCGCAGAGGTGCTGAGGCACACCAAGGAGATATTGGACTCGTGTTCTACGGATCGATATCTTCTCGTCACTCAGCCGGGCGTCCACGCTGCCGACCTCCGCGCGGCCGACGGCTGCTCCATGCCGCACCTGTGCAGGGCCGTCGAAGACCCTCGCGTGCAGAGTCGGTACACTGTCTCCGAGGTCGTCGGCGATGTGACCAATGCCAGCATGGCCGAGTACATCAAGGCAGCATGTGCCAAGAAGAACAAGGCTATCGCTGTGGAGGAGGTCCGTCTCGCATCGCCGTCTTCCCAGGATAGAGTTGGCACCCTGCTCGAGAATGGTACCTTTGCACATCCAGTCCACGGCTGTCTCAGGGGCCTTTAGCTGACAGAGACGCAGATGCGATTCTTGCTAGCAACCTCGAGACGATGGCCAAGTCCAACAGCTACACCATTCTTTTCTTCTCGTCACCTGCCGAGCCAGCCTACGAGCCCGAGTTCGTCGACTCGTTGCACATGGACCTGAAGAGGCATGTCGAGGGAATGCCCATGCAGCGAGCAGCGAACAAGACGCTGCGAGACACACGTCCATTGTTCGAGAAGTACCAGTTCTTCACTCCAGGTATGCGCAAACCTGCTCCTTCCCAGGGGTCGTGGCATCGGTGCTGACTAGATCTCTTAGGCATATTCATGGGCCTTATCGTGGCAATCATCCTCTTGTCCATCTTGTATGTTGGCCTCACGGCCCTATCTAGTCTCGAGGTCTCATACGGTTCGTTTGAGAAGGATATGGGTCCGGCCGCACAGAAGAAGCAGCAGTGATTGGTCGGACGTCTGCGTAGATGCATGGGTAGTGAGGCAGCATATCTAGCAATGGGTCGCAGTGTAACATGTGTACGTCGACTAGGGAGTTACGGGCTTTTGCTTTTAGACTACAAGTCTCTTTGTGCGCGTCTTGGGAGGGGCAAGCGTATCTGTCCATCGTGGAACACGCGTAAGATTGAAGAAGTTCTTCATCATGACATTCTTGCCATGTGCTTTAGGACCATTTGCATCATCAGCTTGATGGCAACATCAAAGAACGCCCATACTCCTTTTACAAGCATCCGGATCGTCGCGCATATTCCTTGCGGCACGTCCGTCATCGCAGTCTAGCCGTCAGTTCTCGCCAATCCACCCCTCTTTCCTCCCCGTTTCCCAAAATGAATCTGAACCTCGTTCTTTACACCAGATGGCTGGGCAGGAGAAAGTTTGCAATGCCCTCCTTGACGGCATACTCGTGCCCACAGTTGCCGCACACCAGCTTGCCGTCAGAGATCTGCGTCTCCAGCAGCAGATGGTGCAGATCCTTCAGCATCTTCTCATCAGCAAGCAGCTCCTCCTGCGTGGGCGGCTGCTCCGGCAGTTGCGGGAAGCCAATCTATGTATCGCTCTCATGTCAGCCCAGTGTCACAAACAAGCGCGCCCCAGCTTCGCCACCGCCAGGTGAACAAGACACATGAGCGCGGACCGCTCGCCGCCACCAAAGAGATCGAGCTGCACATACCTCGGACGACGTCGTCCGCAGCGCCGCCCAGTCCAATCGCGGGAGCACGTTGATCAGCATCTCCGGGTTGATGTCAATGTCGTCTTGCACCAGCTCGGCGTCTTTGGGATGCAGCGGGTACGAGTCCGAGGACGACTTGCAGGCCTTGGCGGCGCAAGTGATGAAGTTGAGACTGAGGACTTTCATGGTGACTTGTTTTTGGAATGCGTAGATGATTTAGTCCCTCCTTATTGCGGTTCAAAGGTTGCGGTGGGTGTCGGCATGAGCTTTTAGGTGAACTTACACAACTTTTTCGACGCTGGATCGTGGGGTGTCGAGAGGCCCACGTGACAAGAACATTGAGCGGCTCCAACATAATTGGCATCGAAATACAAATTTCAGCGTACAGCATCGCCGTCAAGCACGTTGAAGACGCCTAATTCACGGACATACGAATTAATGCCTGTTATGTTCAATAGTCACCAACAGTTTCACTGGACTAATTGCAATTGGGCACGCCAATGGCACAACGTAAACTAAGGACCACGAGAGCCCATGTATACTTTTTTCCCTCAATGCTTCTCTAAGCCTGCTTGCTTCTGGCTCGCACAAAGATCGCAACCGCACCCAGGACGATGCCAACGAGCATCAGCTTCTGCAGAGAAGACCACCCAGAAGAGGCTCCAGTCGCGGCATCAACAGCGGGCGCGGCGGTGCCGGGCACGGCGCTATCGACCGCCTCACCAAGGCCTGGAACGAAACCGCCACACGATCAGCACGCCGGCCAAGAGTACGAGAGGTGTTGTATTTGAGGCATGGTGCAGGACCTAGAGCTCGATGTGAATACCTTCAGGAGGAACCTCCAACTCGCCGCTCTTGAAGATCTTGACAGTCTTGACGGGCTTGTCGCCCGCGGCGGTCTGGGCCTGCTCGATCTTCTCGACAATTTCGTAGCCCTCAAGGACCTCGCCGAAGACGACGTGACGGCCGTCGAGCCACCTGCACCAGGTTAGCCATTTGTATCCGGAGTGTGACAGTGTTCGCGAGTCTTGACGTACGAGGTGATGACGGTGGTGATGAAGAACTGCGAGCCGTTGGTGTCCGGGCCAGCGTTGGCCATAGACAGCATGCCCTTCTTGGTGTGCTTCAGCTTGAAGTTCTCGTCCTTGAACTTGTTGCCATAGACTGAGAGGAGGTTCAAGTCAGCCACTTCGCTCTGCAATTGATGGTAGCACATGATTAACTCACTCGACTTGCCACCGGTGCCATCACCCTTGGTGAAGTCGCCGCCCTGGATCATGAACTGCTTGATGACGCGGTGAAAGTTCGATCCCTCGTAGCCGAAGCCCTTCTCGCCAGTGGCCAGAGCACGGAAGTTCTCGACCGTCTCGGGGACAGTCTTGCCGTAGAGGCCCATGACGATTCGGCCGAGGTTCTCGTCGCCATGATCAATGTCAAAGTAGACCTTGTGGGTGATCTTGGGGCCCTTGGTGGCCTCGGCCGTCTGGGAGAAGAGCACCAGCCCGACACCGAAGAGAAGGGCAACGGAAACGAGGAGCCTTCTGAAATTGAACATTATGCAGGTAGTCGACGATTGGCAAGGGGTCGACGCTTGGGGAGAAGGGAGAGGGAACGGTTGCGAAGTAATAGAGGGGGGCCGCTGGGGAGGGACACCTGTACCGTTAGCTAATTACCTCCACTACCTTAGTGATCCAGGCCCGTTTCAAGCTTCCCCGCCGCTGCAGCTGCGCGACGGTCCCTGCGCCGGGGGGCTCTGCGACCTCCCCAAAAAACGCCCCTGTTCCAGGTGGCGCGCACCTGGCCTGGATTGAGTTTTATGTAAGCACCCGTCGACAATTAGCCGTAGCTTCTCCGGCCTCTATTCCCAGCGACTCGTTTGCAGGGCAGTCGACGACGATAGCTTGACGCTTGACATGCGACACGACCGCAGGACGTAAAATTCCAGCTACAACCGCCATCATGGTATGACAACGCTCTACTCCCTCTCCGTGTGTCTCTTTGCTAACAGATACTCTGCAGGTGTTCATCTTGGGAGTCAATTTCAGCGAGGGCAAGCTCGTCCAGGTAGGCGTCCTCGCGATCGAATAACTGCATTGCGCGTACAAGCGACTGACCATGCCGGCTCCCGAATGCAGAAAGCCCTCGAGACTTTCTATGCCCTCGGACCGAGCACTTCGCGCCGTATCATGGCCAAGTACTCGATCCACAATCTCGCCAAGATCGGCTCCCTAGCCCCGAGAACCGTCACTTCCCTGACGGCAGAACTGTCCCAAATGACGATAGAGACGGACGCGAGGCGGCTGGTACAAGACAACATCAGGCGACTAAAGGATATTGGTTCGAACCGTGGTAGGCGACATGCCATGGGCTTGCCAGTGCGCGGTCAACGGACGAGAACGCAAACAGCCACGGCCAACAAGCTCAACCGCGTCGAGCGAAAGTCTTGAGCTGTTCCTCTTTTCGCAGACCTTTACACTATTACGCTCAATGCGAGAATCATCAAAGAACCATACCACGAACATCGATCCGCCCTTTCAGACTGAGGGAAATTATCTGGGAAACGAACAGGATGCATCTACCAGACTTTGTACAAGAACATGTATATAGAAGCTATACGACGAGACGAGGAGAGTAGATTTCAGCTTCAGCGGCGCATGCAATGCGTGTAACATCGTACGGCTAAGCCCAATTGACTCCCTAAACACTGTTCCTCTCATCCTCCATGACAGGTGCACCTTCGGCCTTCATCTTGGCTGATACGGCGTCTACGTCCTTCCAGACACGAAGGACATTGCCGCCGACGACCTTGGCAGCGTCTGAGTCGCTGACGCCTGCTCGCAAAAGAGCGGCAACCAGGTCCGGGTACTTTGTAGCGTCCTCGAAGCCCGTTGGCACTTCTAGAATGCCGTCAAAGTCGGTGCCAATGCCAACATGGTTATAGCCAATGAGATTGCCAATGTGCGTGATGTGCTTGACGATTTGATCCAGGTTGGCATGCTCAAGGTCGTCCTCGGGGAGGCCGCTGTCGTCGCCGACATCAACGCAGGAGATGAAGCCCGGGTTGACATTGACCATGACGACTGAGTTGCGCTTTTTGACAAGCTGGAGGATATGGTCCTTGACATTGCGCGGATGGGGGCAGATGCTCCAGGCGGAGCTGTGGGAGTAGATGACGGGAGCCTTGGAGCCTTCCCAGCCGTCGCCGCCACCTAGCACGTCGACCATGGTGTCATCGCTGGGTTCTGTCGTCAGTACAAAGGAGGTGAATAGTAGAACAGGACTTCAAGATAGTCGCTTTATCACTCACCTGACATGGGCGAGGTCCACAATCATGCCAATGCGGTTCATCTCATGAACAAGCTTGCGACCAAGGGGGCTCACACCTCCCCAGTGCGGCTCGGCCTTGCGCAGAGGGTTCTCGAGCACTGCGGCATCGGCAAACTTGTTGTGGCAATTGTGAGTCAGGGTGGCATATCGGACGCCGAGGTTGTGAAAGAGCCGTAAGTTGGCGGCTGAATTGCCGATCTGGTGGAGGCCCTCAATGCCAAAGGGAGAAAGCAGCTTGCCAGCCTTGAAAGCGCAGGCAACGTCAGAGCTGACCAAGTTCATTGCAAAATCCTTGGGGTAGGCGCCGAAGGCTCTGGCCGTGACGTCGATCTGATCGAGAGTGAACTGAACGCCTAGACAATGAATCCATGAACATAGCCCTCGGGGAAGAGAGCGACGATCTGCTGATGAAAGACTTACTAGCAGCCAGGTTCTCGTCTGAAAAGTCATCGCCCTTGGCAGGACACGGTGCATAGACGCTCCAAAAGGCACCGCCGGAATGGCCGGCTCTCAAGCGGGCAAGGTCAACCTGGCCCGGCAGTGTGCCGTTTTCGAAGGACTGGGCCCATTCGGAGTTGTCTACGTGGTTGCCATATAGGAAGCGCATAGCCACGGCGAAGTCGACATGGCCGTCTGCACGAGACATGAATATCAGCCAAGGAGTTCAACGCGAGCTCGGTAGTGCGGCTGGGCTCATACCGATAAGAGGGGTTCTGGCAAGAATCCTGCGAGCCCGTCGGTCGACCGACCTGTGTCGATGACAGACATGATCCGAGACGCGGCGATAGCAGTGACCGACGGGCTTGTGAAGGGCGCTGAGAATCAAAAGGGTGATGAGGACATAGGAGATGAGCCGACACGGTGTCAGCTTCCGGGCCCGGCGCTGGTCCGGCTCCGCATCCAAGGGAGTGTAGTCCTTGTTGGAGGGGGGCAGGACATGCCTGCTTGCCGGGGCCATGGTGGACTGCTGGACGGACGCAGATGGCGGCGGAGACGGAGCAAAAGTATGAAAGTAAACAAACGAGAACACGTCGAGCGCACGAAGCGCAAGCCTTGGCTAATGAGGGTAATCGCGGATGAATAAGCACGGGGACGGGCAAGGAGAGTGAAAGACGGAATGAAGCCGCCAAGAACGAAACGGCGCTCTGAACTGTGTCGGCGTGATGCCTGGTTTGTCTGCTGACAGTGCAAGTTTACAAAAGCCGAGGACGCAACCCCAAAGAGATGCAAGACAGGGCACCGAAGCAAGCGGAGTTGCGGGATGTCCAGCCGCAGGGGTGCGGGATGCACGAGACGGGACGGCGGAGCTCGGACGAGGCCCCTTGTTGCAAAGCCCCTGTTATTGGGGCTGTCTTGGGGGGGGCGCAATTGTCATTAGCACCGCGGGGGCACAAGCAGCGGATGAGCACTAGCCGGCGTCGAAGAGATGCAGCGTTCTCACGAGAGCGCTGCAACAAACGGCCGAATACAGGTACGCAGCACTAAGGTATTTACGTCACGGCGCCTTTGGTGGATCTTGGAAACATGGAATGGAACATGGAGCCCGGCGCATGGGCCCATTTGCGGGGCTGAAAGCGTGCTGCCATCGACTCCTCGTGGCTCTATTGTTGACCGATGTCAAGTGTGTTTACGAAGTACGAGTACTCTGTACACTTGACATCAGGCGCCCGAATACAAGGGGACTTTACGACTCATGCGTCCATTCCCTACGCTTGATCCTCTGCTGCGCGCTGCCAGGTTGTGAAGTTGGACGATGCATCGATAGGGGATTGGGTGTGCCGCCCGGAGCTGCTGCAAGGGACACCCTGCGCCAGCGCCATTTACAGGTCGCAGGGTACCCTACGGATACGTTTCAATATAGGGAGAGTAATAAGGTGTGGTTGTGAGGCTCGAGGGATTGATTCAATGCGCAATACTCGGTACAACTCCATTGCAGGACGAGGCCAGCCACTGGGTCCGAATCCACCTCAGCCACCGTCGTTCACGCAGTGCAGCCGCCGTCCAGGGCTCGCAGTGGATCCCCAGCCCAGCCAGCCCAGCCAGCCCAGCCCAGGGCTTTCAACGTCGTCAGTGCCCCTGACCTAGCCTGGCGGCGCCCGTGTTTCCAGGCACTAGCCTTGCCAGCTTCCAGCTTCCATCCGTCCCATCCTCGCCAGCACCAACTCTCCTCACTTCATACCTTGTTCAGCGTCCAAAACTCGCCGCGGCGCTTCTCCTTCTGCAGGTGCAAGACACGAACCTGCGGTAGCTCTTTCTTCCCTTCACCTTTACTTACGAACTCGGCCGCCAGTACTCGTCCGAGTCGACGACCTCAACCATCGACCAAAATCACCACATTCTAGCCAACCTTCCCGGCCAACATCTCCGATCAACGGCGACCGTCTTGCCTTGTTGCTCTTGCGCCGACGGCGACATCAGTCAGAGACATTCTCGCGCACAGGCACGTTTCATTATACGCCCCATCGACTGCTGCCAACAAGCGTCGCCTTTCGATCTGCGATCTTGCCATCTTGCTCCTCGGCACTTCTTCCTCGCTTCTGAACCATACAAGCACGGGAGCAACGCACAACATCCAGCTGGCTGGATCAGGTCACGATGCCCAGCTTCGCCGACTCCTTCTGGTCGAGCGACTATGCCGCAGGTATGTTGGAAGAAGCGCCCATCTGTCCCGACTTGGGCCCTTGTAGCTGAGACGCATCACTAGGACTCGGCGTCCTGTTTGGCAAGCTCCAGCAAGGCGTCATGGAGAATCGTCAGGTCCTCACAATAGCTCGTCTGCGTGCCGAGGCTGAAGACACGTATGGTCAGCGCCTCGGAGACATTGCGCCTTCTGCCGACAAGATCAGTGGAGGATTTTCTCGAGACGACGGCGCCACCGTCCGAAAGGTAGGCTCTCCTCGCTCCACGCTGTCACCGGGCTGTCGCGCTGTTTGTTGGCGCATGCCGAGACTGATGCTCCTCAACTAGGCCTACGAAGGCATGCGCACCGAGATGCAAGACGCCGCTCGCAGCCATCAGCGCATCGCCCACAACATCCGCGACCTCGTCGTGAAACCATTTTCGCGCTGGTGTGACGCTCACGAGGCCCGCGTACAAGACTCACAGGACGAGCTGCAGAGCCGTACCAAGGCCCACGACCGACAAGCCGATGCCGTCCGCAAGCTTCGATCTACCTACTTCAACAAGTGCCGCCTAGTCGAGGATCTTGAGGAGGAAAACAAGTTGGCCTTCCAGGAGCCAGAGATCGGCAGCCCCAAAGCTGGTCAGACCCCAGGCCAGCCAATTCCCGAAATCAAGTTGCAGCCCCATAAAGAGGAGGAAGTCGTCGCCGACGAAGATGATGATATATACGAACTCGGTGACGAAATCTATCAGCCCGACCAGCTGAAGAAGATTCTCTCTCAGATGTTGTCTACTGTAAAGATGGGCGAAACCAAGGTCCCTATCCTTGGCACCTACCTCAACACCTCTGCCGGCTCTGACATTGTCGAATACCTCCAACGAAACATGGGCGTCGGCAGCGTGAGCTATGCTGAGCGGATCGGCCAAGACCTCATATCCAATGGCTTGTTGCGTCTGATCGGCAACGTTGGGAGTACCTTTGCCAACAGCTCCAGGATGTTCTATCAATGGCGGCCCAAGGCCTTCAGAATCGCCGGCGTGCCACACAAGAAGCAGCCCCTGGGTCGGACTTTCTCGCTCCCTGTCACAGGCCCAGATGGCAGCGACTCGCCCGTTGTGGGCACCGTCAGCGAGTATCTCGCCAACTGGAACGTGCTCAACAACGCGCACCCCGGCGAGACGCCGGCGCAACGTCTGCACCGCGAGTCACGCGAGTCGGACGACAAGTACAAGGCTGGGGTTCAGAAGCTCGATCAGCTGCGCTGCGAACTAGAGGAGGCCATTGTCCTGCACCTAAAGTTCCTAGAGCGGTGCGAGCTCGACCGATTGAAGGCCCTCAAAACGGTCATCCTCGACTTTTCCGGTACCATCGGCAATGTCATTCCCAGCTTGCAGTCCACAGTGGATAAGATGCTCTTGTTCCAGGAGACTGTCCAGCCGGTTGGCGATCTGCGATACTTTCTCGAAAATTACCGCACGGGAAGCTTCGTACCCAAGGTCGTCGTCTATGAGAATTACTACAACAAGGTAGATGAGCAGACCTTTGGCGTAGACCTGGAAGCCAGGGCCAGGGCAGACAAGAAGCGCGTGCCCGTCATCGTCACCACCATCCTGACATACCTCGACCACCACTATCCCGACTTGGAGGGCGACGAGGCCCGGAGAGGCGTGTGGCTGGTCGATGTTCCCCTTGCTCAAGTTCACAAGCTGCGGGCCAGAGTCAACAACGGCAAGGCCCTTACTCAGGAGACTCTCAGCGAGTTTGACGTCCCGACCGTTGCGAATCTTCTCAAGCTATATCTTCTAGAACTACCAGGTAAGAAGCATCCTGCCCCCTTCCAGGCACAAGCCGTTTTAAGTCGACGACGACGCTAAACTGTTGTAGACTCGCTCGTCAGCTCGCACGTGTATGAGATTATCCGCACAATCTACACCACCCATGCTGCTGATGGGACCGATGCTACGCGCATTGCGGTGCTCCAACAGACGCTTTCACAGCTACGACTCACGAATATCGCTACCCTGGACGCTTGCATGAATCACTTCACTCGCCTCATTGACCTGACGTCGGCTGATGACGAGTACGTCACCGCTCTGGCCACAACATTGGCCCCTTGCATTCTGCGGCCGCGAACGGAGACGTCTCTCACGCTAGAGGAGAAGCACTCGATTAGGCTGGTCCGGGATCTCTTCGCTCACAAGGGTCCCATCTTCAGCGAGCTCAAGCGCATGTCGACGCTGAACCATTCATCGTCTGTGGGGGAGAGGAACAGGCCCCGAGCTGTGAGCACGGATGAGAGCAACCGAAAGGCGCTGATGGAGGAGCGGAATAGAGCTCTGCTCGAAAAGGCCAGCGCTTCGCGGAGCCGCGCCACGAGCCCGGCCCCTAGCCCCAGGGGTCACCGTCGCGACCGGAGCAGCGGCGGGCCTGACACGCGGTTCCCCATCCAGACAAGTCCGACGTCGTCGGCGGCGGCCGAGCGCCAACGGGCCAGTCTAGGAGGCATCGAAGGCCGCATCAAGCGCTCCTCCCTCGACGTCCCCGAGCCCGAGGGCAGTGTCAGCGTCGCCATCGATGGCTTGAACGGCTCGTCGCAAGCGCCCAAGACCACTGGCAGCGAAAGCGGATCCGAGAAGCGCGACAGCGGCGGCCGCGTCGGGACCAAATTCGTCGCCGGCAAGCGAGTCCCGGCCTCGCCACCGCAAGAGGTCGAGCCCGCTCCCCGCGGCGTGACCCTCGAGGACAAGCCCATGGACGACTAGTGACGTCCACTGGGCCATTTCCTCTGTTCTCCCCGCTGCTAGCTAGTCGGCAAATCAAAATCAAACGTCCCATCATACCCCCTTTTTCATCTGCCATTCTTAAATTTCTTTTCGTCAAAGTCATTTGTTGTACGGGCTCACGGGAACATGAGACACGGCATGGTGTGGTTTCGTCAAGGCCTCCCTGGCCGGAAGGCTTTTTGTTATTGAGAGAGAAGGAGAAGGTTTAAAGCTATGCGTAGCATGAGATGACGAGAACAACAGGGCACAGATACGCTGAGCGATGTTCTGTGTGGTCTTTATTACGTGGTCTGTCCGTGGTGTTGCGTGTCGTGCGTTGCGGGAGGGGGAAAGAAGGGGGCAAGACTGTACATGTGCAGGTGAGGACGCTCGTCGGGATCATTAGCACACCATCCCTGCGAGGACCTCACGAGGTGAGGAGACGACGGTATATATTGCTCATTTGATGATCCTCGTCTCCCATCATAAGCCTAACGCAGTGTTCGTGCTCAGCCTTGACAAGGAGGAGCTCAACCTCAGGCCGCCTCGCCCGCCGTGTCCTCAATCTCGGCAAGCCGCTTCTTCCTCTTGGTCTTCTTCTTGGGCACGACCACGGCGTCTTCCGCGACGGCCGGGGACTGCTCTGCTCCATTGTGCCCGGACGTCTCGACGCCTTCCCCAGATACAGGAGGCTGCTTCTTCTTCTTCTTTTTCGTCTCGGGCTTGGGCTCTGCGCCGTCTTCATCGTCTGCCGTCTTCTTGACGGCCTTCTTCTTCTTCTTCTTGACGACGGTGCCCTGGGCGTCGACGCCCTGCGCCACTTGGATGCGCTCGTTGGCGCGCTGCATCTCGAGCCGCAGCCGCTCCACCTCCTTGACGGCCTGCTGCATCTCCGCCTCCTCGCGCTGCTGCCGCTCGTAGTCGAATCCGTGGGCCGGCTGTTCGCCCTCGAGGCTCAAGGCCCCGATGGTGCTCGAGTCGACCTGCAGGAGCGATTGTTTGAGCTTGCTGCTCCGAGCCTTGGCGAAGCTTTCCGAGTTGTTCTCGGAGTCGTAGTGGCGTCCCGGTCCGCTGTCGCTGCCCTCGAGCGTCTCGTCGGCTGCAATGACCAGTCTCTGCTTAGGCTTGCGCTGGGGCTTCGGCGTGGGCGCAGGGGCACCCCCTACTTTATCTAGATCCAGCTGCATGATTGGAATAGAGTCGATGTCGAGGTCAGGCCCATTGCTGTGCTGAAGGATGCTGTGAATAGGGGTCGAGGTCCGGGGAGTGTCGTTGCTGGGGATATAGAACGGGTCGTCTCTGTTCCGTTCTAGACGATCCGCCTTCCTCCTCGCGATAATGTCTGCGTCAAGGTAGGTCTCCTCGCTTGGCTGCTGGTATGAGCCCGACATCTCCTCGGCGGGCTCCGCCAGCCTGCTCATGGCCGGCGCGGATGACGACATGCTTGTTGGCGGGAGCCTCTGGTTGTAGTATACCTCAAACTCATCCGCCTCGTCTGATCCCAACGAGATCAGGTCCGCCTGGGAAAGCAGCTGGCTCAGATTGGGATGGATGGGCTCGTCGAGATCGAGGCCGTCAGGCTTGGGCACGTTGCGCTGGGCTCCGGGTGCCACCGAGTTGAGCTCCCAGCCGTTGAAGAGGGATGGTATGGCCTGTGTCAACAATAGGGGAGGATCTTGTTGGGCCTCGTCTGTAGATGCAGGCTGTCCAGAGGCTGCCTCCGCTGTGAGCTTGAGTAGTTCGATGAACTCTACCGCCCGCTCTTGAACTTCCAGATTGGGGTGCAGAGCCAGCGGTTCCGCCACGTGAAGGATGCGTGCCATGATGAGCGATATCCTGGACTTTCTCTCGGCCGTCCACAGCTCCATCTCATTTCCAGCCATTGATGCAAACACCTTGGTGATTGCGAGCAGCGCAGTCGTGCACACCTCCGGTCTGCCTGTTCTGGGAACGACTTGCAGCAGTCCATTCAGCGTGTCATCCGGGGTCGAGAGCTGCGCGGCATACTCTCCCAAGATCCAGGTCACGGATTTGAGGGCTCCCGAAGTAATCGGATGGCTCGCGGGGGCGTCTGCGATGAGCTGGGCAAGGATAATCTCGGAGGCTCTGACCACACTGGCCCTTAGGGCCCTGACCTTGACTGCGACGTTTCGTAATTCATCTCCTATCTTCTCCGAGACGTCTGCAGAGGATCGTGATGACGTCGAGTTGACATCGTCGTACGCCCGAGGTATGGGGGCCATCCGAACGAGCTGCGTCAACACATCGATGTACCAGTCAAAATCTAAAACATTAGAATAATTATCCTTGGAGCCCATGAACAGAATCCTCCCAATGACATCGATTCGGTAATCTTCGGGAAGGGGGGGCTCTTCGTCGTCAGCACCAGCTGGCTCCATGACGGCAATCTGCGCATCATCGTCCGAATCCAAACTTGGCAACACTGGCGTTATGTCTTGTTTGTTCCAGTCTTTCGGAGGGGCCGCGGACTTGAGTTGCTTCATCAGCCGGCTCACGACCGATATCAAGTTGTCGCTCGTGACCATGCCCTGCACGAGATCGAGAGCCTGAATCCGAATCGTAATGTCAGGACTGTCAATGCACTCCAATATTACGTCTTCTTGCTGAGCAACGAGATGCGGGTGGGTGACGACGATTTTGTTAAAGGCCAACAAAGCAACGTATTTCACTGAAAAGGCTGTCAGCCGACGTGTGGTCATGAGCGGGCTTGATGACTTACGATTTGGATCGCCATTTATCATCACCATGCCGCGAAGCTTATTGACGCAAAGTGTAGCAATCTCATCTGTCCCCGAGACATCGTCCCCGTTGCCAAGTATGCCACCTTGAATGATGCCGTTGATGCATTCATACAGGAGCGACATGGCCGCGGTTGTCGACATGATGTTGGTGAGAGGAGGCAGCAGCTTTCTCACGAGCCGGGGTTCCAGCGGAGTCAGCGTTGCAAACTGGTTCCACGTCAGCTTTGCGATTTGTCAGTTGCTGGGACATGGCTACGCACGAGCTTGATGAGCTTAATTGCCATCCAGTTGTTACCACCGTCGACGAGCAGCTCGAACAATCGCGGAGCCAAGGGGAGGAAGTCGTGGGGCCGCCGCCATCCCAGCTCGCACACCACGTTGACAATGGCCGCCGTCACGCTCGGGTCCTCGTTGGCGTCCATCAAGCGCTCTTTGATCTTGGGCCATGCCGCGCGCAATGCCTCGGGGTACACCAACGCCAGTCGGTAGAGGGTGACCAAAGTCTTCTTCCGTATATTGGCGTGGCTGTGGCTCAGACGTGGCAGCAGATCCGCCAGGGTCGAAAGCGCAAGCGAGGGAGTTATGACGTGCGGGAGCGTGGCAATTGGCAGGGAGATGACGGTCGGTGTCGAAGAGGCAAGGTCCTGCACATGAATGTTAGCCACGACCTGAGTGGTGCTGGAGTGGGCGCCGGCCCTTCGTCATAAGTCCGAATTGCTTGTGAGCATACCTTCTTCAACAGGTTGGTCGCCAACATGAGGACCTCGGTATCTGGCCGGAAGCTCTGCACAGCACCCAAGTAGCCTACGCGCTTCTGGTGGTACTTGGCCGACGACATGACCTCGAGGACGTGGAAGGAGGCCCACGACATGTCATAGCCAACCATCTCGAGGTAGATAAGCTTGAGAAGGGCCGTGGCCTTGACGTCTAGTCGGACGAGAGACACAACGTCAGCACAACTCGGGCATACAAAGACAACAGCAAGGCGGCGACGCACCCATGTCTTGACTGCGGACTTCGGCTCGACATTCCTTCAACGTTTTCTGAATGTACTCCTTCTCGTTGCCCTTGTGGTTCCGCAACCCCTTGATGAGGTCGTAGAGGGACTTTTCAAACCTGCACACAGCGCTAGCAGTCAGCTTCACAGCTCTGGATTCCTACGGGCGGACCCAACGTGGTGGGGGGCGGTGCGGCATAGCAGACAGAGTGCTCGTACATGATGGCAGCTCGGAGCCCCGCGTGGGGCTGGCGCAGGTAAACGAAGCAAAGGGCGCGCGTTGTCCCGTCACGCTTCTGTGGTCGTCCGTCGCGCGCGAATGGGCTGGCTGCTCATTGTGCGTCTCTCGAGTCCAGCCGGGCGGTGGGTCGTGTGCGGTGCGGGCGCCCGTCGGTGCTGGGCGTGGTCTCGAGCGAGGGAACGGGAAGAAGTCGTCGATGTCGGGTAGACGATGACGGAGCTGAGGCGGCGCGGTGGCGCACGGATGCAGAAGCGCGGGCGAAGGTGTTGGGCGGCCACCCGTGCTGGACAGGGCATGGCGGGGCGCTATTACCGGTAAGGTACAGTGACTCAGCACTAATTCCGAAGCACTTTGGGTGCAGTCGGCAGGGAAAGTGCTCTCGGAATTAATGGTGACCCACTGTACCTTGGCTGGCAGACACCACCATCGCGGCTTGACGTGGACAGCAATGAGGAACAAGTACGAGCCAAGTGGCACAAACGTGACTGATGAAAAGATATTTGAATATTCGCCCAGAGGGTTTTAAAGTCTCTGAGCTGCACATGGTGCGACTTGCTGTAATATAGTATTCTCGAGACTTACAGGTAGTTACCATGCCGTCATAACCGGGAGTGAATCATCAAACCCGTACTCCACGTGCGAGACTGAGCCGCAACCTTTCACGACTCAACATCGCCGCTCCTCCAATACACGGCGGAGCCATCCTCACCACTCCCCGTGTGCCTACGGCCATTCATCGGCCGCTCAACTCAAGGTTCAGGTCGGAAAGGAATGGCGGCATAGTCGGCCAGCGTCCACTCCCTCTCCGTTGGATATCACGGCACTCCCTCGTGGACGACATCTCTCTCGTTGCCGCCATGTCTCTCCGAATCGCCATGCCGCGGCTCCCCTTGCGCCGGGTCCCTCCTCCTCGACCTCATGCTGCTGCTCCTCTCGCGCTCCCATCAAGCCGCCGCACCTTCTTCAGCTTCCCCGGCAGCGGCGGCAGCGACTCGACGCAGCACCTCACTGCCTCGCGCATCCTCCCCTACGCCCGCGACCCCCTCTACGAGCTCATCGCCGACGTCGACTCGTACCAGCGCTTCGTCCCCTATTGCTCCCTCTCGCGCGTCACCGACTGGGCTCCGGCCGACCCCCACGGCCGCCGCTGGCCCGCCCGCGCAGACCTACATGTCGGCTGGGGCGGCTTCAGCGAGGCCTTCTCGAGCCGCCTGCGCTGCGTTCCCGGCGTCTCCGTCGAGGCCGTCAGCGGCGATCCCGCGTCCGCCGAGGCGGAGGCCGCATCCGCCGTCTTCAAGAGCCTCGTCACGCGCTGGGTCCTCGAGCCCCTTGACCGAGATCCTGCCGCTGCACCGTCCACCGCGGTCCGCCTCTCGATTGAGTACCAGTTCGTCAACCCGCTCTACGCCGCCCTCAGCGCTGCCGTCTCCGACAAGGTCGCTAGCCTCATGATTGAGGCCTTTGAGAAGCAGGCCCGCGAGCGGCTGGCGTCGTCGCAGAAGCCATGACTGCCAGAGACACGACGATGAGCTACACTGGTGGTCCTCTCATCACACTTCGTCCATACAGAGCACGTTGTACAGTATTGCATCTTCAAGGCGTTGGGACAGCTGGGTATAGACTTGTTTATAGACGAAGCGATACAGACCAGTTTTCTTTCCGCAGACGTATCCAACAGCTCCACACACATATGTACCACCGAAATGTCCCTTCCCCAACACGTTCGCTTGACCACCTCACCCGTCGACAGCCAAGCTTCCAGGGAGGGTGTTTTTTTTTCTCATTATGCGCACCACAGCGTCAGCGCACAGCCTGCCAGCCGATGCCGGCCTGTTCCCCAAGGTATATCAGTAGGCCGTCCTGTCCCGTCATCTTGGCCCATCCGCGCCGTCAGACTCCAATACAAATGCAGACAAAAGGCGAAAAAGTAGTCGTCGTTGAGTAGAGAAGCGAAGCGCACCGTGCACTAAATAGAAAATGCTTTCCTCAAGTCGCCGCGAAAGATTGCAGAACAGCTCGCTTAGGTATCGGTTGAAGGGGTTCATGTCATACGTCGTTACAAGGCGGAAATTATTGTCCGTGCTTCCTGCTGGGCCTGTTCACTCCTGTTAACATCGCCAGTCCTGTTTTGGAAAGGGTTAAGAGTGGGTGGCCTCCTTACTTTTTCTTCGTTGGCCTTCCCGCAAAGAATGTAAGCATGGCCGAGTTCCTCTTGCTCTTCGACTTGCTCGAGCCCGGCTCGACGTTGACAATGTCAATGCCGGGCATATGCGAACGGTGCCCGCCCGGTGCAGACCACCCCGGCGGAGGTGCCATACCGCCAGGCATGCCAGCTCCGGGACGATGCCCGGCCAGTCCAGCTCCCGGAAAATTGGGGGGAATCGGGATTCCGCCCATGGGACGATGCCGGCCCGGAAGCGGCATGCCCCCGGGCAGCTTCATCCCCAGTGGTGGCATCTTTTCCACAGGCCACATGGTCATGCTGATCTGCCAGTCTGGCTCGATGACCTTTGCCCACACCGAAGGCAGGATGATCTCGCCGTTGGGGCCCGTCAAGTCGTAATGGCCCTGCTGGACGTGCGGTCCAATGACATCTACATGCAGGAAAGCTTGCTTGATGAGCTCCTCCATGCCCTAAGCATCCCAGCTTAGCTCTCTGTCTTTGTCATTGAACGTGCGCGAGATCAACGCACCTGCCATGTGGCGCAGAGATGGAATGGGAAGCTAAACTTCCTCCCGACGGCGTCCTTGAACTTGATCGGCGCCTTCTCCGTTTTCTTCTTCGCGGCCTCTTCAAACTTGACCTTTGCCTCGTCCTGTATGCGTTTCGTGAGGGCCTCGTGATCCTTCTTGGCGTTCACTGCAGCTTCAGCGGCCTTGGCCGCCGCCTCCTTCTCGGCGGCGACCTTGGCCGCAGCTTCAGCCTCGGCCTTGAGTTTCGCATCCTCCTGAATTAGCTTGAGACGCTCAGCCTCTTCGGTGGCCTTCTTCGCGGCAGCCGCCCGGGCATCTGCCTCGGCCCTCAAGGCCACCTCGAGGCGGATCTTAGCGGCCTCCTCGATCCTCACCCGCTCTTCTGCCTCCTTTTGCCTGCGGTCTTCCGCCGCCTTCATCTCCGCCTCGAACTTCCTCTTGGCATTTTCCTCTGCGCGCTTCATGGCCTCGGCTTCCTGCCGCGACCTCTCGTCGGCGGCCTTTCGCTCTGCATCTATTCTCGCCACGGCGGCACGCTCTGCCTCAGCCCTGGCTCGCGCAATCTCCCTGGCCGCTTCCTCTTGCTGCTTCTTCATCTCCTCCATCTTCCTTAGGAACGAGTCCTCAGCTTCTTTACGTATCTGGATGTCGCGCTCCCGCATCTCCTCGAGCGCCCTTTGCTTGTCCTCATGGGCCTTGATCGCGGCGAGTTGCGCTTCCATCTTGATCTTTTCTATGTCGACGGGAGCCTCCTTGGGAGGCGCCGGAGTCGCTGGCGCAGCAGGGGCCTTGGCTGGGGCCTCGGTAGCCGGCGGTGGCGGCGGCTGCGACAAATGGAACTGCTGCATGTGGGCAGGTAGGTTGTATTGTGGCGGCACACCGTAGAAGCCATGCTGATATGGTATCATGTCATACATGTGCCTCTGCTCGCCGCCAAAGTAGCTGCCGCCCGTGCTGCTGCTCATTGGGGTGAAAGGGTTGGGACCGTAATTACCGTACGGGACCATCTGGTTGCCACCTGGGTAACCTCCCACGAAATGGCCGCCATGGTTCTGGTGATACGGCTGCTGGGGATGGCCGCGCCCTCCGTAGTAGCCACCGCGATGGGCCGGCTGGGGCTGGTAGCCCGCCGGGCCATAGTGGCCGCCGAAATCCTCCGAGGGATCCACGCTGGGCGGATTCGGTGCGGGAGCCTGCACCGGATGATATTGCGGGTGCTGACGGGTCAATCGGTGATGCCGCGATGCAGTCCTTGCGGCGCGCGGGTGCGAGGGAGGGATGTCGTTGCTGGCAGAAGCAGAATCAGATGGGTGAACGTCTTCGTCGTAAAGGTCGCCTTCGTCCTCCCATTCGTCGTCTTCGTCGGTAATGGAATAGTCTCGGTCGTGGTGAGATGGGCCTTCTTCCTCACTGTTGTAGGACGTCGAGCGCGAGCTTTCGCCGCCCGTGTGAATGGTGATTTTAGTCGGTCGTCTGATTAGTCTGGTCAGCGGTGAGTGGTTTGAAGACGGTGAGTGGCCTTGCCCATGCGACGACCCAACAGACGGTAGGTGAACTCACGGCATAGCAGACGGCGGACAGCAAGGGGATATTATTGCCGTTTACTCGCGACACTCCGGTCGAGAAGGTCGGAGTAAAGGCGCAGGCTGCCGAGTCTGGGAGCAGCGAGGGAGCCGAACGCTGCAGAGGCGAGTGCAACGTCTGTGGACGGCCCAACAGTCCGAGTCGATAATGCGCCCGGAGTCGAGTGCTGTCCGGTGGCAGTGCGGCGACTGTTGCGCTGGCTGCGGCTGTGGACGGAGACGGAGACGGGAGGGTCAACAAGCCTAGGCAGGCGCAGGCGCGGCGCGAGCGCGAGGAGCGTTGCTAGCCAAAGAAGCGGTAGTGCGACAAGTGGGAGGGGTCGATTGGCTGGCGGGCGGGCGGGACGAGAGCGCGAGGGGCTGATGGACGCCTGTAAGATGATGTCTGTTGGATTAGGGGTGGTGATGAAGGGAGGGATGACAAGCGAGGCGCGGCAACCAAGGCGGGAGGGGCTTGAGAGGCACGAAGCTTTTGCTGCCGGGTGCTGCCCGTGTGTGTGTCGGCCGGTCTGTCGATGCAATGCACGCAGCAGCCTGCAAGGTATACAGCCCCACTGCAGTAACGGGTGGAGTCAAGACGATGAAGCTGCCCGTCGAGCGCAAGCGCTAGAAGTGTGCTTCTGAAGATGGGGGGGACCCGACGAATCGCGAGGGACGGCTCGGGCAGTTGGTCGAGGGTGGCGATGGATGGGGACGACCAAGGTGGTGAGCGCGGATCGGCGGTGAGTTGCTGAGGGACAGAGGAGTGTGGTGGGGGGGACAATCCAGCAGATGGCGGCAAGAAGCTGGGCGACGGGAGTGAGCCGAAGCTGAGTGCTGCGCTTAGCGGAAGAGGATAACGTTGGATGTTCTTTGTGGGAGCGAGGGTGACGTTGGCGAGATGTGACCCGGCAGAGGGCAAGAGATCTTTGGTCGTGCAGGATAATAAGCAAGCACCTGGGGCGGAGTACAAGTACTTGCTGTCAAGGGACGGGTGCCTGCAGAGACGCCGAGGCGCTATTCAGCTAAGGAAGTGTCGTAGTTGGCGGTTCGTACAGAGGGCGGCGTTGACGGACAGGACTGATACATCAACAATGCATGGAAATTCTGGACGAGTCGAAACAAAGGGCAGGTTAGCATGATTCTGCATGCCTGTGGGAATGCAGGCGGGCTGTCTGCCTTGTCTTGCTGGCCAGGGGTAGACCTGACGGGTGTCGCCGCAAAGGGTTGATTGGGCTGGCAAGACGAGGCGTATCGAGTTTCTTGACCAATAGCTCACCCACTCACCTTGAATTTGAATAATGAAGCAGGCTCTGTGCTTCTTCTTCTTCTCAAGCGAAACACTTGCGCTCCGGAGAACGGGCAGCGCACCAAGGCGTGACGGAGCGACCCGCCGTTGGGTTCCAATGCGGCGGCCCTCGACCTCGATTTACATGTACACGCACGAACCCAGCCTACCTTACCTTACCTATGCACCAGCGAGGCGGTAACACGGGGCGTACCGGCGGTGCAAAGTGCCCAATGCCGCCGGGCTCTGCCCTCGTTCCGATGTTGCGTGGGCGCTTTGCTTGTGCGCTTTTCGATGCTTTCCGACGTCGTTGCTGTTAGTCAATCGCTGTGCGACCGAGATCTTGTTGGACTGTTTCGGTGTCGTGCAAGCTTGGCTTGGCGAATGCAGCCACCCAGGCGCAGACGAGGCCGATGCCGTTGACAGGCGGGGGAGCTGTTATTCCCTGTGGTGCCCTGCAACTCCAAGGATCGATGGTTGCACCAGCGCACTTCCCAGCGCACCTTTGCAGAACTGTATATCAAGCTCGCCAGATGTCGTTGATGTCGCTTCCCAAGTCGTCAATTGTCTTGCGTATGTAGGGGGCTCGGCGGCGTCTTTTCCTTTCTGAGCGTCTCGTCTGTGGGCAAGTAAACATGTTCAAACTCCAGGATGTGCGGTTCACCCAGCACGCTGAGAGTAGTATACGAGTAGGTTATAGATGCGGCAATGAAGTAGTCCAGATGGTGCAATACAGCGCAGTCCATGGTCAAGACGCCGCGCTTCCTCCTTGTTATACAAAAAAGACGCGCCCGTCCTCTCGGGATCCTGTCGCCTGTGCGACTCTTGTCCACGCTGTCACGATACCGACTGGCTCGCCAACTGACCGCCTCGCGCCCAAGAGCCCGGCGTCGAAGCCCAATGTGCACTCACCGGTTCGGTTGCTCTTTGACTCACACTAAAGAAGATGCTCTGGTGGATCCGACCAGTGCACGGGCATGCATAAGTTTGGCTGTCCTCAGCTCCATTCTCGTCTCCCCTTGTCAAATGGGCGTCGATGATACGCAGCCCTGCGCGGGCGCTCCCACCGATACCTCAGTCCCATTGGCCTCCTCGGGCCGTAAGCGAGGTCAACAATAAGGTAGTCGGCAAATTTCTCATCACCGGCAGGCCAAGGTAGGCGTCGTGCCGTTTAGAGCCTCGGGGATGCTTTGCAGAGCTCTCGAGACACGACGTCGCGACACAGCCAATGCAACCGCTCATGCGATGCAGTACGGCAATCTACTTGGTATACAAACCGCCAAGCGCTGTCACAAGCACTGCGGCTTGGCTCTACTTCTTTTGTTGTCTCTTCGTTTCGATGCTATAATCTATGTACGCTGTCATTGTTTCGCAGCCCAAAGCAACTCCATGCTCCAGGCCACGTCGAAGTGGCGAAGCTGTCGTTGGCCCGACTTCGTGCCTAAAACTAAACCGGGAGCAACCCAGTAACAGGTTTGTGGCACTGGCCATCATGAAACTCTCGTCCGATGCCGCTTGCGTGGGACCACTCTCAGGGTAGATGCCCAATGCCTTTCCGCCCTCGGTACTATGTAAGGCCCCAACGAGCGACCTCGGACCATTCCGAGATCCCCTGCGCTTCCTCTCATAACCTCTTTCGTGCACATTCAGGGGCAGTCACGCTCTCGCCACGCGGCCGACAAAACCCGGTGCCACTGAATCTCCAGCTCACCCACCCCCGCTGTTTAGACGTGAAAGTGCCGCATCACTTTCTCGTTTCAAGGTTCCTACATTTCATATTCGTTGTCCTCACCGAATCACCTCCGGCGCTGATCTGGCCAGGAGCTCGCGCGCTGCAGCAATCTCACCCGCCTCGTACCCTTGCCAGAGCTTCTCCTGAGCTCCATTGCGGCGAACAATCTCCGCCAGCTTCTGAGTTGCGGCCTGATTCAGCTTCTCAATGGTTTCCTGGCTGGGCAAAGCGAAGCCATCCGTTTCTTGTTGCTTTTTCGATTTCATCACGCCGGCGAGTAGCTTGTCGGTTGCCTATAATCTGGTCAGCCACTGTAAGACGACATATGCACAGCTCGACATCATACCATCTTCAGGCCATAGTAGCCCCGCAGGTAGTCGTCGCACAGCTCAATGCTCCGGCAGAATCGCTTCATGGCCTCTGCGAGATGTTTCTGGGGAATGCCTTCGGTGCTGGTGCTGGCGGCCATCAACGACACTTCTCCCAGGCGGGCGTGAATCTTGAAGTGGTCAATAACAATCCTTGCAATCGTGGTCTGCAGGTGTCGGCGTCTTACATTCCAGGCATTTGGCATCAAGACAAGGACCTCCTCCAAAGCATAGATGGCCTGGGAGTAGACACCCTGTGACAGGTACATGTCTGCCAACTCCGCCCAGGCTTCTGAATCGGTCGGACTGAAGCCCAGGTATGAATTCAAGGCGGAAATAGACTCGGACAGCTTGCCCATCGAGCGCAACAATGCAATCTTGCGTTTGTGAATCGGCTGCCACGTGTCAGCCGCGTCCGGGTCGTTGATCGAATAAGGGTCAGACTCACGATATTGGACCCGTTTTGCTCGAGAAGAACCTCGTACTCCCGCAGAACCAATTCGAGATCACTGTCGGTCGTGGCCTCTGCCTCTTTGATTAGGCCCTTCAACGCCGTGATGCGCTCGTCCTTGTCGCCGAATCGAACCACCAGCCTCTCCAAGCAATGGTGCGCGGCTACATCGTCGCCCGCCCGCAAACATGATAGCATCAGATTTTCGTAAATGGTCCACAGATTAGCCGTCTCCGGGGCGGAAAAGAGAGATTGGAGCGGAGAGGCGGAGAAAGCCTTGGGATTGCTGCGCAGGATCTCGGGGGCTCGCTGAGCCAGCTGCAGGGCCTCGGCAGGCGAGAGATGGCCTTGCGGCTCAAGGAGCGACGGTGCCATGACGTGCTCGGGTGGATTGCGAACAGCGGTATTGTTCAGAGGTCGCCACAGCTCACTCGCAATAGGCCGAGCTCAATTGGCGGTTCCGTGAGGGAGCAGCAAAGGCAAGAGTGGCAGCTAGGTCACAGCTCCAATGAACAACGAGGCCGCTGGGGATAGATGCGGTCGCTCCCCGAGCTCCAGTTGCGCGCGCGCGGGCCAGCCAGCTACAAGGTACGGGACCCATAGCGGAGGTGGGAATATCCGACGCCGAAGACGGCTGTCCAATCATTGCTTCAGCGTCCCCCCCACCAGGAACGGACCCTGGACGCTTATATGCCGCCCGCCTAGAAATTTTCCAAGCACTTGCATTTTCTCTCTCCTTGTTTTCTTGACATCGCAACGCCTTTTCGGCCAGTGGCCCAAGGCACAGCAGTCAATCTTGCACGTGAAGTCGGCGCGCTTGACTTGGCAGGCCATGTCGTCGACCGTTCTCCCTGTGGACGGTGGTCCTCCGTCACCGCCAACGGAAGAAATGGCCGCCCTGGAGATTCCAAGCCATGGCGATGCTGCCGTCGAGGTGCCGTCCCATCGGTCTCACGATCCGGTCAAAAGCCTGAAGCGGAGCGATCCCTTCCAGTTTGGAAGCCGGTATCTGGCTGAGGGAGACGATGTCTTCGAGTTCAATGCCTGGGACCATGTCGAGACTGACGACGCGTACAAGGAGTACGCCGAGTGTCAGCTCGAGAAGCAGCGCCAGTCTCCTGTCTCTGACTTTGACAAAAGTAAGTCGACATCTTCCCATCTTCCGAGTTGCTGCCCTGTCCGCGTCCCATTCGAGGTTTTATGATGATACCCAAGAAAATGCATAGTTCATCTGACTAAAGATGATGAAAATTTATCCTTCAAAAGTCTTTCGCTCCCATCTGATCATACCTCTACCCCTTCATATCTTGAACCGAAAGCCAAGCAAGTCTTGTACCTCAGTAGCTGACAAGCGTTTAAAGATAGATTTAACTCGGACCCAGCAAAGTGGTGGAATCAGTTCTACAAGAACAATGCCTCCAATTTCTTCAAGAACCGCAAATGGCTTCAACAAGAATTCCCAATCCTGGCCGAGGTGACCAAGGAGGATGCTGGTCCAGTGACCGTGTTGGAGATTGGCGCTGGCGCCGGCAACACGGCATTTCCCGTGCTGGCCAACAACAGGAACCCACAGCTGAAGATTCACGCTTGCGACTACTCCAAGGTTGCTGTAGAAGTCATGCGGAATCACGTGGCTTACGACACGCATTACATGCAGGCTGATGTATGGGATGTCTCTGGAGACTGCCTCCCTCCAAACGTCGAAGAAGGATCCGTAGATGTCGCAGTCATGGTGTTCATCTTCTCTGCGCTGTCGCCGAAGGAGTGGGCTCAGGCTGTACGCAACGTGCACAGAGTTCTGAAGCCGGGCGGCGTGGTCTGCTTCCGAGACTATGGAAGAGGGGACCTGGCCCAAGTTCGCTTCCGAAAGGGGCGATATCTGGAAGAGAACTTTTACATCCGAGGCGACGGTACCCGCGTCTACTTCTTTGACCGGGACGAGCTGGCCGCCGTCTGGTCGGGAGAAGACCCTTCGGGAGACACTGAGGCTGAAGGCGACGCTGAAGCCCCAAGATTCGAGGTTGAGAATCTGGGCGTCGACCGACGGCTGCTAGTCAACCGAGCCCTGAAGAGTAAAATGTATCGTTGCTGGCTGCAGGGACGGTTCAGAAAGAAATAGACAATAATATACCCCAAGAATACGTCGAAAATATTGCCTTTGCAATGTTTATGTTGTCGTTGGTGACTTCTTGCCGGGGCATCTACAAGTATAGGTAGAGTGTGCGATGCCGTCTGATCCAGGAAGACGCCTCACCAAAACTAGCCAGGCGCCATCGCACCCGATTAACAGAATAAAACGACCAAGCGATCAAAAAAGAAAAACATACAACAGCCGGTGTTCGCTGGTCGTCACCGACCCAACTACTAATCTGCCGCTCACAGGCTTGTCTCTGGGAGAGCGAACGGGATCCCGAATTCTCCTGCGGCTATGGTCGTATGTACTAGACGATAGAAGTAAACGTGCCTATATGCATTTCAATCTGCACCGCGAACGGTGGGAACGCTGCCCATATTCGAGTGGTCAATACAAGAGCGCCTCACGTAGGTTGGCACGATCAGCTATGCCGAAGCCGATGGTATCAAGGTAGCTGTCTAGGCCTCCGTACCTTTGAGCCAGATGCTTCTCCATGCCAGAAATCATGTCATCGGCAGTGCTGGCCCACGCCTCGGGAAGGCCAATCTGGCGGATCTCCCTCAATCTCTCGACTCTCTCCGCTTGCAGAGCTGCGTCAGTGAGGAGGTAGTCGTGCTCAATGGCCGGCGAGGGCACGTCGAGAATCATCAATATTAGCGCGATGACGAGTCCTGCCAAGAGCAAAGTCAGAGTCGACGACAAAGGCAAGCTTCCGGGGTCTGCGAACCTGTCCTGTCCTTGCCTTGCGTGCAGTGGACCAGCACTGGCATAGATTCCCTATCGGTATACCGGGATAGCGTCGCGCGCACCTCGGCGCCCGAGTAATCGAGCGTCTCTGTGCCGAGTCCGAGCAGTCCCAAGGGGAGCAACACCTCTTGGGCCATGATTCGCACGGCGCCCACGCGGTATCCGAAAATGAAGGACACAATCACCTTGCTGCGGAAGTGTTATTATCCAGCAAGACTGGATGCGCTGAAGTTGAGTTTGGTGGCAGATAGGGAGACGCACATGTAACTCCACCAGGTGAGCTGACTCAGGAGATGCCTCTCAAAGGGCCGGCCAGTGATTTTAATTTCCTGGTAGTCTATGCCGCTGATCCGCGGAGGATGGGCTGGCGCGGTGCGCGTGAGCCATGAGAACGGGCCATCTGGCTGAGCTTGGTGCTTCTCAGCTTGCTTGAGCAGCTCGGTCCTGGTCGTCAAGGTGAGCGACGCGCCGTCTTTGCAGGAAGTAGGCTATGGCGCATACTTTGTCCGCAAGTCGATGATTGTCTTGATCCCCAACTCATCTTTGATGATGCGCGTGTCCTCTAGCGTGGCCTCGTCTGTTTGTGGCTTTAGTTGGGTCGTCGGGGCAGGATGCGAGTAGACCGTGAGACCTACCCGGTCTGGCGGAGCGATATATCGCGCCTTCGCGGATACGCTTCTGGCCGAGGAATTGGTTGACCGTCTGGCCGACGTCCCTGAAGTTTGGCACTTGACGGAGTTGAATTGGCTGGTCCATAGTTTTATTGTGCAGATGTGAAAGGGCCACCGTGGCTAGAGATTGTGGGCGCTCCCAACCGTATCGAACCCTTCAGGTTGTTAAACCTGCTCAAGAGCATGGGAAGACGGCATAGACGGGTACCCTCGTGGTCCGCAATTGCACGCCTTGGTAGCGCCGTAACTGATGAGCTCGGGCCTATCGCGCTACATCAACCCCTGACGCCGTTGGTAAGGCGCCCGCCAGCCGTTGCAGCGTGTACCGTCATTGTCATTGACAGCCGTGGTGGAGGGCACGTTTGCTTTGGTCCTGGGCGACAACCGCTACGTCATGCCGCTTGCCTCTTTTGCAAGTTGACGCCCGGACCGTTCCAGTCCACATGCAGCGGCCCGACCTACAGTACGCACCTGATATACCGTATGAATCCAATTACCAGCGACTGGGGAGCAACGGAGGAGACGACCTAGTCACACCACCGCAGATTTGGCTTTTCCGTAGCCTCCGTTTAGATGGAGCAGCTGCAAAGCTTCGCTCAGCAGTGCAAGGTTTCTCCCCGGCTGAAGGACCCGTCTGTTGAGATCTGCTGCCTGCAGGGACTTGCTGACTTGGCATGGAAGTCGATGTCTTGGCCAAGATGGCAGCAGAGGCATTACGACCCACGACCCACCGACAGCGATTGGCCAAGCTGTAATTCATCAAGGTACGGAGCAGAGAGGGGGCAGTCGACGGCGCAACAGCCGTTGTGGACGGGCGCCGACGAGCGAGCAGCAGAGGCCGTCGTCACCACTAGCTGGCGCTGCTGCTGCAGTTTGATGGCGGTGACGCGGTTGCTGTGGTTTAGCGGCTGATCTTGGGCCGGCCCAGCCTCTCGCTGGGTCGTGGGCTCGTGGGCTAGAGTGCTGGCAGAGAGACAGAGCGGCGTGGGCCCGTGTAGCGTCATTCATCCCAATCTGCCGGAGGGGTTTCATGACGTCAGGCCTGCGCCCATCTGGGGTAATGCGCAGTTGAACGAACAAGCTCCTCAAGGCCCATACCGCGAGGGGAAAAGGAAGCTCTAGCGTCAACGCTGGCTTGCAGCCACTCGGTCGCGACCGAGCACCGTCCGGTCGATCTGAGGTAGTCTCCCATGCCGTCACGGCCGCCCAGAATAAAACCGCCGCAGGGCCCGACCGGCCACCCCCGTTCGTGTCCCGCACCAACTCTAGCTACGAGCTTGCGTTGCTTTGCAGCATTGAGCTTCCTTGCCTCTCTCACGCCAGGCTTCCATCCGCCCACCGGGATAGTCGAAATTCTACGAGTGTCAATCAACTCGACGACTACCCTTGCTGAGGGCCCTGCTCAGCTCACGCATCCGGAAACCCTGCGTATTAGCTCAAACATCCCCAGCAGATCCGCCCCTCTGTTCACCCACCAGCGACCCAGAATCCCGAGGCGGCTCACTGGGTACCATCCGATAGTTACTCAACCAAAGGCTCCAAGTCTATTTTCGTCTCCAGCTTGTCAAGGGCCCATTGTGGTTCCTCGGATCGATCCGAACTGGGCGACCCACGTTATCCTCACCGAGTCGACTGACATCATAGCGACCCCCACACGCAGAAATGGCAGGCGCAGTCGCAGGCGCAAAGCCCGACGCGGCAGGAGCTGACAAGACAAAGCCGCTCGCTCAGCAGGAGCCTTCTGCAGGTGAGTCTGAATTGGCAACAGCAAGCAGTGCGCCTCGCGTTGTTGGTCATCCCCTGCCTGCTCCATCACAGTAGTCTCTCCTCCCGAAAAGCCCAATACAGCTGCTGCTGCTGCTGCTGCTGCTGCTGCAGTTCCGCCGAACAAGACGATTCTGACCTTGACACTCTCAGTCTCGACGGCCGGGCGACTCAAGTACGCCGACCCTCGCAGCTTGCCTAGCTTCCCCTCTTCTGGCCTGGCCCCCAACGGTGCCGCAGCCAGCGCCGCAGCGTCGCTCGGCTGGTCCAACCAAAAGCCCGTCGAGCTCTGGAAGCCCGACAAGACATCGTCCGCCTCGGCCGCCGCCGTCCTCGCCAAAGACTACAAGATGTCACCCGCCTGGGAGCCAGCCGCCAACTCGGACGGCCATAGGGCTGCCATGCTCGCTGTCGGCTCCGCAGGCGCCGCTGCTAAGTCATCGAGCGTCAAGGCGCCGTCGTCGTCCCATTCACAAGGGACATGGGGCAACTCGGCCGCGACGCAGGCCTTCAACGCCAACCGCCCGGCCTCGGCCGAACCGACCAATCTGTCGCATGGCAGCTCTGCCGCCACTCAGGCCTTCAACGCGAATCGAACGATGTCGTTGAAGAAGGCGAACGAGGTGCCCGCTACGTCGCAGACGGACAGGTCTCTCGTCGCGGCCAAAGGTGCCATGTCTTCCAGCCATCGAACTAGCGCGTCGCAATCTTCGACTGGCTTCAGGGATGCGCATGCTGCCGAAGCCAGCGCCGCTGCCAGCGCCCTTGATGGCGCAGCCAGAGCACATCGTGCATCGATGCAGGCCAAGCCGCCCATGGAAGACGCTGGGGCTGTGTCCGTCACCACCATGACGCGAAACATGTTTACTTCGCATCCACCCGTCAAGTCCGAGGTCGACGAGCAGACTTTCAACGAGAGAATTCATCAGTCCGCCGTCGACATGGCAAAGAAGATGTATCAGCGGCAACAAATGGCCGATGAAACAAGAGGACCACAAGTGGAGGGTTCCCAGGCCCCGCAGCCGAGTCCTTACCTCAACTTGCAGGACGCCGCCTTCAAGCAAGCCCAGGAGCGTTTGGCCAAGCTCCACGATGAGCATCAACAGTCGCGCGAATATCAACAATACTACGGCAGCGGCAGCGAGAAGAGTCCACGCCGCAGGTTCACCGTCACCAATAGGCTGCGACGCCGCTCATCCGGAGATGACGATATGGATGATCGTCAACGCTCAGCGCAGATTCGCGAGCAAATGTCCATGTTTTCAACCAAGCTATCCCAGGTCGATAAGGACAAACGTGAAAAGGATCGAGAGGCGCTTCTGGCCGCCGCACAGCGCAACGTCAAGGCGCGTCTTCAAGGCATGGACGAGAAGGTGTATCGGGAGACTGGAAGAGTCAACCCGACTAAAGTCAGCGACTGGGAAGTCAAAGCTCAACAGGCGGCCCAGTCTCGCCACGAGACTCGGACAGAGACCAAAGGCAAGGTTGATATTGGCGGTGGCAAGTTTATGACCCAGGAGGAAGTGGATGCCATTGCCACCAAGCGAGTGCAGCCTGTGCTGGACGACATCAACGAAAAGGCCGAGGTCGAGCGCGAGCGACAGATAGCGCTTCATATGGAGGAGGAGTTGAAGCGAGAGGAGGGCGAAAGGGACAAGCGGCGCGAGCGGGAGATGAGAGATATTCAGAAGAAGAGCAGAGGTATGCCTAACAAGAACTCCCCTGTTGACATGACGTTGATTAACATTTCACAGAAGAAGACAAGCAGGAAGACAAGGTCAGGAAGCTGCAGGAGAAGCAAGAAGAAAAGGCGCGGCGGGACGAGGAAAAGGCTGCCAAGGCAGAACAGAAACGACTCGCCAAGGAGGAAAGGCGCAAGTCGAACAAATCGGAGGCGGCTGTCGTCCTCCACGAACACGACGAACGCGCTGTCGGAGAAGAGAGGGGTGCTCAAGCCGAAGATGCCCATGATACCAGCAACTTGAGCGGGTTCCAGCCGACGACCGAGACCAGTGTTGAGTCTCCAGGGTCTGCACACCGCAAATCCGAGGGCTCAACATCGCCGACGTCTAAAGTGAAGGGATGGATCAAGAATCGATTCTCACGCGGCAAGTCGATGAGCGAGCACGAGGACAAGAGGCGCAGCTTCGTCGGCGGCGCGGCCATGAGAGGGTCGGGAGCAAATGGAAGCACGCAAAGCTTGGAAAACCGGCCCACGAGCATGCGAGAGGTTGCCATTGCTGGAAAGAGCGGCGAAACCCACGCCGGTCCCGAGGAAGCGCACATCACTGATACCGCTCATGGCAAGGATTTGGCTCATGATACCCATGAAGCGCAAAGGGACTCGCGCGGCGTCAGCCCCGTCAGCACGCCACTGGAGGAGGAGAGGCAGCTGGGGGATAAGGTGGAGGAGGACGGTGAAACTCGCACCAGCCGATTGATTGGCATGGAGCCTCCACGGCCCATCAAAGATGAGGTCGCGCGTACAAGCAGCAGCCCGACGCGCGACTCTCGTTTCCGAGAAGAGATGGATGTGTAGGCGGATCGTCAATGACTGCGAATGATTTGGATTTAGCAGCCTACTTGGCGTGGTGTTAGCTGTGGGCATGTATTTGGGGCGCAAAGGCTGGCTTGGATATGTGAAGGCGACGGCCATGTTGTCTTTTGCAACTACTGGGTAACGCGAACTCCAATTGTGTCAGGCAGCCCGGGTCGGGTTGTCACTTGGAAGAGACAAACGTGCGTGACGTGGTAGTAATAACGGTGCAAAGAGGCCATAGGTAGTATATCATGTGAAATTTTCATTTCTCATCGAGCGCCGTCCACAGGTGACAGTACTTCTACCTCTACCTCGACGCGATTGGCAGCCGAGCCTCTCTCCAAAAGCAAACCCACGCATAAAATGTGGTTAAACCAAACGCCATGTCGGTCGTATATCCGTACCCAAAGCCCTGTAATTACTCGCAACGACTTGCTGTCGTTTCCTCATCCCAGGCTCAAAAGTTGGGCGGGTTCCTATCCATGGTGTAATCTCGCTGGTAGGGACCGTCGCTACTGCTGGCCCCGGCAGTGGCACCAGCAACCTCGGGGTCGCGGGGCTTCTCGAAGCGGGCGCTGTGTTGTTTGGTGTGGATGGCGGGTAGCAGGTCGACAACGAAGGAGAGAATGTAAAAGGTAAAGATGAAGGCGATGGTCCACTCGATGACGGCGGCGGCGTTGGTGTGCTTGGTGAAGGAGGTGCTGGCAAAGGCAATGGCGAGGACGAGCTCGACGAGGACAAACGAGAGCTTGATCCAGAAGGAGGCGCGGAGGACGCGGTGCTCGCGATTTTCTGGGGAGACTGTTAGCTGGCTGCTGTCACGTCCCATTGGTGAAGGGGGTAGCAGCCATACTGATGCCCAGGCGCTGGTACTCCCAGCAGATGAAGACGGCCGAGAGCAGGTAGCCGCCGATGAAGAGCAGGAGGAAAATGTCGTGCTGCTTCTTATAGGCGGCCACGTCAAAGATGCTCAGCAGGATGAGGCCGGCGGTGCCGACGAGGGCAAAGATGATGGTCAGGACGACGAGCATCCTCTCGCCAAACGACGAGTTGCGGACGAGGCGGCCGCGGTGGCGCAGCCAACGCTCGGCGGCGAAGGACAGGTCGAGGGTGACGGTGACGACGACGGAGCCGGCGATGAAGAGCGGCTTCAGCTCGCCGGCGCCGACGTTGCTGATGTAGGCGATGGTGGTGCTGGGGCTCATGGACGGGTAGTGGCGGCTGTTGGTGCCGACGGTCCAGTGCAGCAGCAGGCCGAGGAGCATGCCGAGCCAGACGAGGCTGGACACGACGGGAATCATCTAGACGGCGCCTCGGGGTCAGCTAGTGTTCGATGGGGACCGGGCAAGGGGACCAAAGAGCCTACCCAAAAGGATATGAAGCCGCGGGCTGCCATGGCGGGCTGAAGATGGTGCTGGATCGATGCTGGAATGCGCGACGTCGTTGACAAAACAGAAACACGGGAGGTGGCGACTGCGCAGGACGACGGGTCGCAAGTCGTTGACCCCGGATGTAAGCAGGGGAAAACGAGACTCGCGAGCGATGCTGTGGAGGGTCAGTCCTCGACACGTCGCCGAGCTCGTCGTGCGCAAGATGCTGCTCCCTGGACGAGATGCGACAAGGCAGAGGGCGTCGCGGTGGTGGTGGTGGCTTCGTGGTGTTTGTGTCGGGACGGACCCCTTGAAGGACAGGATAGGTAGGACAGGACAGGAATCTTTGCGCCGGTGACGTAGCGCCACCCCGGCAGTCCGGCCGTTGCCCTGTAACTGTAACGGGCGGCGTATGAGTGGGTGGGTGGGCACGTCATCGGCGGGCCGGCCGGGCAGTGGATTCCTTTGTCCGGCATCTTTTCGATTGCAAAGCGTGAGCCTGCTGGAGCCAGTTCGGCCGATTGTGCCCGTCCGCAGTGCATAATGCTTAATTGACAACGCGATGCAATCCCGAGGCCCTGGGGACTGGGTGGTCGGGTACCGATAATGTGTGTGGCTGCATTCATTTCAGGGCATCGACGCCCCTGTTGAAGCTTACATGGTCGGGGCTCGAGTGTCTTGCCGGCGAATTGAACGTGTCAACACTTGTGCAGCAACGAGACTCGAACCTTCGTTCTCCGTGGCCTAAATGAACCCATCATCTTGTTTCCCAAACATGGCGTTTGGAGCACCGCATTGTCGCACTCGTAGACGTTGAAAAGGTGCCTCGAGGCACCCGCAAAACGGAGTCACGGGCGAGGGGCCGCCACTGATAAGATAACCAAACGACCTCAATCCGCAAAACCCGAGTCCACCCTTGCTTTGACAACAGCTCGCCTCTTCAACCACCGTCCATCGCATACCGCCGCGACAGCCAGAGAGGGGCTCGGCTGACGACGTGCTGCGCGCGCCACACGTCCCATTCCAGCACCTTGGCCCGGACGCAGACGCGCGAAACCTGCAGCTTTGACGCGGCTCGTACCGCTGCAAGCTGCTTCACCATGGCCGTCTCCCCCGTCGTCGTCACCACCACGACGTCCCAGGAGCACTCGAGACCCGCTTCCTCGCCGCTCAAGAGCGCCCTCACCTCGGGCCCGACGTCGTCCAATGGCACGCCCAAGCCCGCGCCCACGGCCACGTCGTCGGCGGCTCTCGCCGCGCTGCCGCCGACGCTCGACCTCGCCGAGCAGATGAACGAGGAGGAGAAGCGCAAGTACGCCAAGGGTAGGTGGTGCACGCTGCAGAGCACATGTTCAAAACGGCCGCTCGTCTCACACAACAGCTAACGCCGTCTAGGCAAGAAGCTGGGCGAGGGTACCTACGCCGTCGTCTTCCTCGGCCACGTCCGCGCCAAGCCCTCGACCTTTATCGCCATCAAGAAGATCAAGGTGCAGAAGGAGTACACCGAGGGCATGGCCCCCGACGCCGTGCGCGAGCTCAAGCACCTGCAGGAGTTGCGGCACCCCAACATCATCTCCCTCCTGTCCGTCTTCTCCTCCAAGGACCAGAACCTCAACCTCGTGCTCGAGTACCTGCCGCTCGGCGACCTCGAGATGCTCATCCGCGACACGGACCGCGTCCGCTACGGCGCCGCCGACATCAAGGCCTGGATGGGCATGCTCACCCGCGCCGTCTGGTTCTGCCACGAGAGCTTCGTCCTCCACCGCGACATCAAGCCCAACAACCTGCTCATCGCCGCCGACGGCGAGGTCAAGCTCGCCGATTTCGGTCTCGCCCGCTCCTTTGCCGACCCCCACCAGAACATGACGTCCAACGTCATCACGCGCTGGTACCGCCCGCCCGAGCTGCTCTTCGGCGCCCGCCACTACGGCGGCGCCGTCGACGTCTGGTCCGTCGGCACAGTCTTCGCCGAGCTCGTCATGCGCGCCCCCTACCTGCCCGGCAACAACGAGCTCGACCAGGTCAAGCTCATCTGCGAGGCCATCGGCACCCCCACCGACGACAACTGGCCCGGCGTCACCGGCCTGCCCGAGTACACGGTCCCCGGCCAGCACCCCGTCCGCGGCCGCGACTGGTACGAGATGCGCTTCGGCACCGTCGGCCGCGACGGCGTCGACCTGCTCATGCGCACCCTGGCCCTCGACCCCAAGAAGCGAATCACGGCCCGCGACATGCTGCGCCACCCCTGGTGGCACTCGGAGCCCAAGCCCACGCCCAAGGAGGACCTGCCGCGCAAGAACGCCGGCGGCGAGGCTCAGATGGGCGCCGACCTGAAGCGCCGCCCGGGCGTCGTGGGCAACGAGGACAACAACGACCGCGGGGCCAAGGTGGCGCGCAAGCTCGACTTTGGCCAACGATGAGGGGTGGATCACGAGATGCATGATTTTCCAGGCGCAATGGGGCATGGGGATAAAAGCATGCACGGACATATTATCACGGCGTTAGGGAACAAGGGGGTTGTACCAGCTTGCAATGCAGGGAGGGGTACAGTATCATGATACGATCAATCTACCCGACTCTTGCGAATATACACATTCGTCTACTTTTCTGAACCTCGTCCGCTGTCTTGGCCGTTATCCAACTCGGCTTTGTGTGAATGCTGCTTGCTCCTCATATCTGCCACTGCTCTATAATGGTACCCGCTGTCTACATTACCACGCACTCCATGCCGTACATGGCCCTCTCGACGCTCTTGCGCACCTGGTACCAGTCGGCGCGGCGCTGCGCGTACTCGTAGACCTCCTCGGCGCGGAAGACGCCGCCGAAGCGGTCGCCGTCGGCGATGACGGCGGCCATGTCGCGCGCGTGCGCCGCGTCGATGAGGTAGATCTGGCTGAGCTCGCGCAGCGCCGAGAAGTAGGCCAGCAGGTCCTGGTTGCGCAGGCCGCGGACGTAGTCGGCGTAGAGGTTCATGTCGGCGATGAGCTTGACGGCGCCGTCGGTGCTGACGCGCTGCCGCTTGAGGTGCTTGCAGATGGCCGTGAAGAGGCGCTGCCCGACCTCGCCGTTGAAGACGTCGAGCATGGCCTTGTCCGTGGTGCCCACGAGCATCTTGGTGTGCGACGAAACGAGCTCGACGATGCGCCGCGCCGTCAGCGTGGGGCCAATGTCGGGCCCCGACAGCGCCGGCCTCTTGCGGTCACCGCCGCCGCCGGCCGTGGACGACGGCGTCGCGAGCGGTGGGTTGTAGTCGCTGGGCAGCTGCGTCGTGCCGTGCAAAAACTCAACCTCGTCCATGAGGACGTCGATGCCCCGGTTGAGGCCCGCAGCGACGCTCTCGTCGAGCATCTGCTCAAACTTCTTCTTGGCCAGGCCCGCCGGGTCCAGGAAGTCGTTCTTGTCGGCAATCTTGGGCGCCGCCAGCTGCTGCTCGTAGAAGACGTCAATCATCTGCGAGATGAGGTCGCCCACGTTGACCAGCTCGATAAACGTCACCAGCGGCGCCACCCCCTTCCGGTCGTGGTCCATGACGTCGCGCGGGTTGTACTGCGACAGGTGCCCGACGGCCGTCTCGAAGCCCGGCTTGACGTGCCGCTGGCCCAGTATGCGCAGCAGCACCACGAACATGTTGGCGCACTGCTCCCGTGCCTCGCCGCCGACCTGGCCGCCGAGGGGGATGAGCACGGCGGCGCGCCCCAGGCTCGTCTGCGCCGTGTGGACGAGGTTGAGCGCCACCTCGATGCTGCAGAGTGACTTTATGCCCTCCAGCTTGGATGCCATGAGGGCCGCCTTGGCCGCAAGCTCGTCCGTCGGGGCTTTACTGGGAAGTGGGCTCGCCCGTCCACCGAGCGAAGGCGTCTCTGGCCGAGACGGCACGGGCGTCGCAGCCTGGGATCCATTGGCCCCAGCCGCCGTTGCTGACAAGGACGCAGCAGGCGCGGGCTTCGCCGTCGCAAATGGCGAGGCCATGGGGAAGCTCGGGAGGGCCGTCACAGGCATCATGACGACCTTTTTAAAGGAGCTCAGAAAGTCCTTCTTCTCCGCCGACCGGTTGATGTTGGCCATGTAGAATGACTCGAGCGACAGGTCCTGCTCCGACAGCTTCTTCTCCCATTGCGACACCTCCATCTCGGCGTGCTTGGTGAAGAACTCCAGCTCCTCCTGCAGGTATAGGTCCAGGTGCGGCTCAAACACCCTCAGCGACAGCTCCTTTGCCTTGCTCTTCATATCCGTCTCCGACCCTTGCGGCGGCGTCAGGGTCTGGAAGAAGCGCATCGTCTGCTCAAACACGCCCGAAACCGATTTTAGGTACGAGGCGATGCTGCGCTCGTGGCACTCGTCGAGCAACGGAGTCGTGTACTCCATGATGATGTCCTCGCGGACCTTGTCCACAAATTCCCAGAAGACGGTGGCAGGCTCGGGGAAGATGCGCTCCATGATGCCAGCCTGCTCGTTGATCTTTGTCTGCAGCACCCCGAAGAAGCGGCGCGACGGCTCGAGTGATATGTCATCCGCGGTGCCAATGTTCAGACACTCCATGGGGTTGGCCGTCAGTTCGCGGTCGCTAAAGATTGGATGCTTGTGTATGAATAAATCGATGCCGCCGCGAGCTCCGTTGAGCGTATGCAAGACGTGGGCATAGCGCTTCATCCGCCCGTCCACATCCCAGAACTCGTATCCCTGCTCAAACTCGCGTACCACGGCGCTCTCAAAGACACCCATCATCGATGCCAGCCTATGGTGTCGGTCTGCGCTGCCCGCCGTCCAGTCGCTCTTGGCGAACCTCTCCAGGTTTGCCAGCATCTGCGCCTGCTTCTCGGGGTCGCGAAAGGCCTTGAAGACGAGCGGGTCTGCGTGGCTCTGGGCCTTGACGATGTCAAAGTAAAAGGCCGCCAGTGCACCATATATCTTGCCGAATTCCTGTCTCGCTCCACCTCTTATGCTCTTGACGTTCTTGAACACGCCCAGGTACGAATCCGCGTCCTCGGATATGTCCTTGGCCGGCCCGCCGAGGCTCATCGTCTCGAAGCCGTCTCGCAAGTCCGATGCCGCGCGCCGTCGTTTTTGTTCCTCGACCGACGCATCAAAGAGCGTCGATTGCGTCTGTTGTGTTGCTGCTGCTGCTGCATTGGGTGTTGCATTTTTGCTGGCGGCGGCAGCTCGGTCTGCAGCCTCACGACGCCGTCGTATCGAATCTTCAAATCGCCGCCGCGCCTCCCGCTCGTCCCAGCAGCCCATGCTCTTGAGTCGCGAGACCCATCTCGTGTCGTCGTAGACCATGTCTTGTAGCCGGCGAGACGTACGCGCGATCCGCAGCTGGTCGGCCACGGGCAGGTAGTCGAGGATTGTGACCATTATTTCTGGCAGCATCGAGTTAGCACGGCCTCCGGCGCCGTGAGAGTGGAACGACTTCCTACCTGCTGGCAGCTTCGATCTCACGTCGACCATCTCGGTAGCCTGCAAGGCGCTGAGGATCCCGGCGCCCCGAGCGGCCCCATGCTTGTGTCTGTACATGGTGGTGACGGACGAGGACGTCGAGATTGTAGCGCTGCGCTGGTGGTTGTGGTGGTGCTGTCGGTGCTCGCACCGTACCGTCGAGAGGCGTCGATCGCTATGTGTTTTCCGGGTCCCAAGTGACGCATTATGCTCGTAGATATCCCGGCCCGCTCCCGATCGACTTCCTGCGGTTGCATGTGGGCGGATTGATCTTGCAGCCGCTTACGGTGCCCCTGGCCGCGTCCGGGTAGGCAGCTAACACGAGGAAGCTCCGGCCCCAGTATAGCTGGGGTGACGTAGCGCTAGCCTCGCCTACCCTAGAGCTGGACGAATCCGTCCAACATCACCAACAACGCCATCGCAACACGCAATGCTAGCTGAGCCTTGTGCAAGTCTTGTAGAGTTGAAATTAAGTTCTCGCTATCGCCTCTGCAGAAAGACACAAATGTCTGTTTTCCCCACTACGCCTCGTGCCCAGCTCCCAAAGTGTTCATACTAGGTTGGACGTGCTCGCGGCCGATGAACGTAATGCCACACATCAGATTCCCTCCAGTCACGGATCTGAACCTCTGCCATTTACAACCCGCGACACGATTCGCCGCGTCCTTGTCAATCGCACCAGCCCTGGATTCGTGGTACGTAAGCAATGTTGCGCAATATCGCACTGCGACTTTATTCCAGGAATGTAAACAGGTGCGTGTGCAACACGTTCATTGCCCGAGTGGCGTCCCGAGCATCTATTACACAAGAAATGTTTATCTCGCTCGCACCTGCAGCGACAAGTTAGCTCAAGTTCCGCTGTAGGGTCGTAGCCAAACGTAACCCACCTTGTGAGATCATCTCCAAGTTGACATTGTGCTCGCCCAGCGTCGAGAACATGCGGCCGGCGACACCAATCATGTTCTTCATGTCGGCACCTACGAGGCTCAGGATAGCCATCTCCGACAGCACGCTGACGTCGCCGCACTCGGCCAGGCTCTGCCTGGCCTTTGCAAAGGCATCCACCTTTGTGCTGCCCGAGTGAATGGCCAACGAAACGTGAACCTCACTAGTGGAGATGAGGTCGACCGAGATGGAATGCTTGTCAAGGATGGAGAAGACGCGCGCAAAGAAGCCGTGAGAGATGGACCGCTTGTTCGAGTGGACGTTGATGACGCTGATGTGATCCTTGATGGTCACCGCCGTCGGCCGCTTGGGAGACTTGAGCGACTTGGACTCGGACGGCCGTGATCGATGGAGCTGGTGGCCCGCGGACAAGCCGGGGTCGGGGATGACGACGGTGCCATTGCCCCGGGGGTTCTTGACGTTCTTGATGCGGATCGGGATCGGCGGCTGCGCGCGGATGACCTGGTCCATGGTGAGATGGTGGATGACTTCGGAGCCGTAAAAGGTCAACTCGGCAGCCTCGGACGGCGTGATGGACGGCAGAAGCCTGGCCGTGGGGACCTTGGACGGGTCCGCAGTGAAGATGCCGTCGACCTCCTTCCAGATCTGAAGCTCCTCGGCACCGAGGCCGACAGCACACAGTGCGGCGCAGAGGTCTGTGTAACCACGTCCGATGTCGCCATCGATCAGGCTGCCGGGAACGTTGCCGAAGAAGCCCGTCACGACAGGTACCCGACCTTCGCACGCTGACAGCCTTCTCGCAAACGCCGTGATGGCAGCTTTGTAGAAGTTTGCGTCGAGCTGCGCCGAGGCGTCGTAGTGCAGCGCATCGCACAGGTCGACATACTCTGCGTCGATGCCCTGAGACGTGGCGAGGTTAGCATCCTGCCAACGGGGCGCGAAGGGGAAAAAACACATACCGCATCCCGAAGGAGCGTAGTCATGTACAGACAGGCGAGTTTCTCGCCAAAGCTAATGACGCGATCCTTGGCCCTCGAGTTGATCTCGAGGTTGAAGCGCTTGGCGGCAATCATGTACTCGATGAGCTCCTGGCACTCGGCCTCGATCTTCTTGGACAGCGACTCTCTCAGGCTAGGGTCCTGGACAAAGTCCTCTGCGGCGCAGACGTGGTCATTGCAAATGTCCATGATGAGGCCCCTGGCCTGGTCAATCAGGGTGTCGGGGGTGTCGGGCTCATCGTCGGAGCTCGAGGCGTAGCCAGCGCTGTGAGAGGCGTACGCGGCTCCGACATCTCGCAGCTTGTGATAGACGGCTAGTAATCTGCAGATACTTGGATGAGATGGTGCACATGATGGAGCGGCCAGAGTGGCAGCCGCAGGGCGCCGTGAGCGACTCACCGACTCGTGGTGCCTTCGGCCTTCTTACCCGTGCTTCGGGCTGAGCAGACGACGACGACGCGATTCTGAGAGAGACTTGTTCTGGGACATGGTTAGACGTGACTCTGAGGCTTAAGATGACCATGGAGGAGCATACTTGACGATATCACGCGCGATCTGTGGGGTTCAACCGTGTCAGCTTCCGATGCCGCATTAGAGGACGCTTCGACACAAACAGGCGACGCACCTTGTCGGGAAACTTGCCCACGCTGGTGCCTCCAAACTTCTGGACGACCCAGCCGAGGCTCGACGAGTTGCTGTACGTCGAGCTCCCCATGGTGCCCCCTTCCGCAGACGCTGGGATGCCCTGGTCGCTCTCCCCGGTTCCGGGCTGTCTCAGAGATGCCGACCCGATGCTGGGTGGCTGTCCCTTGCGCTGCGTCCTGGTCGTAGACTGCTGTGGATTGATGCGATGCGACGCGATGCGCGTGTGCCGTTGAGATGCAGTGGATGAGATGAGTAACAGCGAGTGAGCAATAAAAGTTGAAGATGCCTAAATCAAGACCCTGAGCGTGGCAGTGACTGGTAAGTGGGACTGTGTGGCCGCCGACGACGGCGACGCTTCCGGTCGATTTGCTGCCAATGACGTCTCAATCGCCAAGCACAAGGCGCCGATGCTCCAGAATAGGTATATCACAGTCATCAACGCCCGATGGATGCTTTGTATGGTAATTAATTGGCAATTGTAAAACCACAATGCGGAATGAAATCAATGGCCAGGCATGTCATGTCGGTCCGCGACCGCTAATCAAGACCCCTGCGCAACTTTTCTCCAGCGCCAACGACTAGCCCGATGGTGCCATGGCGGCGGCCAATGCCACGCATCCATCCAATGCCATCGATTCCATTTGCCCGTTCTCGGCGCTCGGGGTGTGACGCTACCTCCGACGACGGCCTTTTTCCGCAACTTGGCGTGTTCAAGGCTGTCCAGCGCCGGCATTTGGCCCCACCACCATCACTGCGAGTACTCCGTACCTTATTACGGAGCATCCGTATCCGTACTACCACCAACTTGCATCGTCTGCCTCGTGACACCGACGTGCGGCGGCTCGTCCCGACAGCATGCATCCATCCGCACATGCTTGGTCCGGGCGGCCGCTCGCTCGTTCCGTCAGTTGCACCGATTGCATCACAGAGTCGGGACAAATGACCGACCACTCGACAATCATCGAGGCTCGCGATTGCATCTTCAAATCATCATACTTCGTACCTATTCAGAGAGCGCCCCTGGATGTGTGCCCCTCAACAAAGCAGGCTGTTCAAAATCCGCTTCAAGACAGAATCAAGGCAGTAGCAAGCAAAGCGTGTAAGCAGCAGCTAGCCAATGCATGCCGCCACAACTGCAAATATCTTGTGCAGCCCTCGTACAAATCATTCATCCAACCCACCGCCGATGGGCATAGCCAACGCGTCCCAGGCAGCAAAAAGCCGTCATATCTTCGTCCCGTCGTCGTCCCGGTCGTCCCTTGATTAACCCGCTTGCCTTTGTTTGTACAACATTGGGTATAAAGCCGCCCCCTTGAGCTCCCTAAACGCCGCCCTACCGTGCCCCCATCCCCACACCGGTTCCCGTCATGCCGCCATTGTCGTGCGTGCCTATAAGCCAGCGCCCGCGACCGCCATTTCCGCTCCGGCAACCATCCCCACACCATCGGCTCCCGTAAACGAGTACTTGTCCATGGGGAACTCCTCCTCCGGCGTCCGCATGCCGATTCCACTGTCGTCGTGCGGGTCGCCGCCGCCGCTCACCCCCACGGGCGGCGCCTGGTGACTGTTTTGTGGCGGAGGAAATGGAGCTCGACCCGGTTGTGTCTGGGACACATTGGACAGGTTCAGCTCCTCACTGCCGCTGCTGTAGCGCGAGTTCTGTCGGCTCGTCTCCTTGATGGCCCCCTCGGGGTTGGCGTCGACGCTCGTGCTTGGTTGCTGAGCCCGCCTCTTCATGAAACCACCTTGCCCAGCCAGAAAACACACCATCTCATCCACCCACGTCTTCGTTACCCACCACGAGCCAAAGCTCTTACCCTGGGCTAGCGTGAGGTCTCTCATGACGGCAGTTCCGATCCTCTCTACACACCAGACAATATCAGTGTGAGGTGCGTAGGGGAACCTGTCCGGGAGGCTCTGGAGGAAGCCAACCCATCTGTCCAGCACGTTCTGTCCCGTTGCGTTGGCGCCGCTGTTCTCGTCCGCTTGTCGCCCGCTTCGCGACGCCACCTCTCCGTAGATGGTCAAGCATTCCACCTCCCACGGGATGTTGACGGGGTCGAGGAGGTCCCGCATCTCCGTCACCAACACATCCACCACATCATCCATGCCTCGTGTCGGAATGCACTCTGCCACCTTGCGTGCTCGAATCATGGTGATCCAGTCCAGGTACATCTGGTCCCGGTTTGCCGGGTTCGACAGCATGTTGGCCGCTGCGTGTGCCGTGAGATTGACTCGGAGAGCCCGGTCCAGCAAACCCGCAAAGATGGCTGCAGGCGCCTCCTTGGCGGAGAGAACATGCTGAGGCTGACCCTGAAACGACTCGCGGATGTGCGGCACCAACCTCTCCGAGATGTTGCGAAGAGTATCTAGAACGGGCTTGGGGACGACCTGCAGCGTCAGTCCGGAGATGATACTCATCATTCGCTGATACAAGGCGTAGTCGCACCCCTCGATCCATGGCGCCAGAGCTGCATTTCCAAACAGCTTCTGCACTGGCATCGTGAGGGTTCCCTGGAATGAAGTATACAGGTGGAAGAAGGTCTTCTCTCGACAGTACCTGATGCACTCGACTAGTGATGTGCAGTGCGATCGGTACAAGGCCGACAGGGATTTGGCGGCGTCGGGGTCGGTCCCAGCTGGCAGGTATGCTTCTATGGGAGGAAGGGCAAGGGGGTCCGATTGTTGGACGTCTTGTTCGTCAGCCGTTGGGAATGCCAGCTCCAGCAGCGTCTTGGTGGTGGTCGAGTTCATGTTGTCGAAGCTGCCAAGGTCAGGCTGATTGTAAAGGCTGTGAGATCTGCCCGCAGACTTGGGTTCCTCGGCGCGATTCCGGGCGTGGCTGCCAGTTTCGGGAGAGGGCAGTGAGCCGCGGCTCAAGTTTCCGTTGGACTGTGATGGCCTGGCGACTCGCGTTAGCATACTTGTAGCGCCGACGTCACCATCGCGGCAGAACATACTTGATACTTGGAAAGCCCCGTGTCTCCGGGAGCGGCCGCGGAATGGGCGGTTGAGACTCTTGCAGCTCCGACTGATCTTCCACGAGGGCGAAGTTTACGTAGTGATACTTGGACTCTCCTCGGACACCCAGCCGACGGGTCTTTAGCCCAGGGAAGAGGACCCGGACCAGCTTACCGAAGCTGGCAGGATTGAGGACGGTAATGCGCTCCGTTGCACAACGTGATGCGTAATTGGCGTAGACGCGACCTCGGGGCACGGAGCCCTTTCCCTTGGAACAGACAGAGTTGATCCTGCAGTCAAGGATGAGTTTATTTAGTCAATTGCGCAGGAGGGGTGGGAACGTACCATAGCATGGCAAAGACCTGACGGGTACGCTCCGAGTTGGGTCCTCGCTCGTTGCCGTGAAGCTCCAGAGCGACCTCTGGGAGCTTGCGGTGGCGGTTGGCGCTGAAGAGCTGTCGCATCTCAAGCTCATTATTAGCGCTTGATCTGGTGGCAGGTTTCGCCCCTGCGATGCCAGCCATGGAGTCGCCGTCGCCATCGTCGTCACGGTCCAGCATCTGGCTGTCGCCCTCGGTGAAGCTCACGTTTGCACCAAACTGCTCAGATGGAAGCGGGTGCCGAGCCATGGGGTGCTGCTGCTGGTGCTGCTGATGCTGCTGATGCTGTTGATAAGGCATGTGTTGATGCGCCATGGGTGCCGTCATTGACCCGTCCATGGCAAATTCGTGGTTGGCAGATTGCATGTGGGTCGCGGCCTGCAGGATCATGTCCTCGGGGGACAGCTGGGCGCCCGGGTTGATCCCCCTGTCGTGCGAATGCTCGTTGGACATCCATTGCCCGGCGTACATGCTGGGGCTGTCCGCGAAGCCAGAGTGGTCCATGTTGGGCTGGGTTGTGGCACTGTGGACGGACGTTGTTGAAGCACGGGACTGTGGCCGCTTCCTCGACTTGGCTGCTGCGGCAGCGGCAGCGGCGGGACCTCGCGGCCCAAGATTTTCTATTGCAAGAAGAGGTTAGTCAACGATGCATACATGACAGCAGACGTATTCAACATCGTGCATGCAGTGGCAGCGGTGCAGTTTGCGCGAGGACGAACCTTGTTCCATGCTGATGGTGCACTGTTGTGATGGACGTCGGGCGAACTTGCGGGCTACGGGACAACAAACATTGGCCGGACAGGCGCAGTCTGACGGCACGAGCAAGGAAAAAGATGGAAGAGACGAAAGCAAGGAGCACCGACGTCTGGCGCGAGTCGTCGATGCTGGCGCAGGGGATTCCGTCAAGCGCGCGCTTGCTATATTCTCGACGGCCGACGTCGACTTGCCGCTGTTGTTGTGCTTGTTTTCCTGTTGCGAGGCCAACGGCTGGTGGAGGTGAAAAGAAAAGCACGCGGCCAGCGGGCAGGTGACTTGGGCGGGTACGTACCGCCCGGCAGCGGGGCCACACACCAGAACCAAAACAAAGGCCTGTTATTCGCGCTACGACAGCACGAACGGAAGTAATAAATTACCACGAATTCCACATGGAGCTTCCACCTGAGCCATGAGCTGCGGGGTGCTCGGCCACGGCGCTACAGACAGCTATAGCTCCCGCCGAGCATTCTTTGGAGCCAGAGCCCCAGCTCCCAGTCCACCCAAGTGATATTGATTGCTGTAGCTCCCTCGTGTTGAAATTTCCGAGCTCCCGTTTCGCTGTGCATACCTTGATGTCGATAAAAGACCCCGCTGCTTCCGTTGGATGCACGCGCTGCACAGGAACACGCCGCGTCTCTCACACCCAGGCCTGCAGCCATCTTTTCGTGCAGCAACTAATCCGTAATCCCATCCTTGTTGATCCGACCGAGTGACGGATGGCACATGTTGTGCTACCTGCTCCAACGAGCCGACCTGTAGGCCAAGGGAAAGGAACCACTGTACAAGTACTAATACGTGTACCTGTACGGACATTGTAATCCGTTCGGATACGGACAGTATTACGGAGTAAAGCATCCTTGTGTGCTCTGCTGCGAGGGAGCACCCGTGCATCTGGCCGCGGAATATCCGACCCTCGCCGCCGCTGCTAGCAAGCAGAGTAGATACGCGCATGATGACGATACCTAGGGCACAAGTCCCGTAACAGCCCCGCTATCTGGCTCATTTGCTCCTGTCTTAGTTGGCCAAACACACACGTCAGTCGCACGGGCCACTCCCTCATCGCAACCGTTCAAGCTCCACGCCACTGACGCCGATCCAACGTTTCCCACTTCCACATCATCACCTTGCTCGCCTTTCGCACAGCTGCATCGCAACACTGTTCATAACCCCCAAGCATCTGTCGCATCGACCGCGCCTCGTGTATCGCCGTAGCATCGACGCATCGCCTCTTATCACCATCTCCCCCGCCCACATCCGAGCTTCCGCTTGCCCAAGATGTCGTCCGCACAGGATAAGGCTCAGAACTACCTCGGCGCTCTCGACAGAGAGGTCCGTTGACCATGAAGCGCCGCACGCTCGAAGCTCATGACACAACCGCTAACGAACAATGCAGCTGTCCAAGTACCCGGTGTTCAACAACATCGAGAGGACTGCAGGCATCCCCAAGGCCTATGCCGTCGTCGGTGTCGGTGCCCTCTACTTCTTCCTCATCATCTTCAACCTCGGCGGCCAGCTGCTCACCAACCTGGCGGGCTTTGTCATTCCCGGTTACTACTCGCTCAATGCGCTCTTCACGTCCAACAAGGACGATGATACCCAATGGTTGACGGTACGGTACCCGGCAGCACGAAATGGACTCATCGCGATGGCGCATGCTGACAGCGTCGCAGTACTGGGTTGTCTTCTCCTTCTTCACCGTGATTGAGAGCTTCATCAACATTGTATATTGGTTCCCCTTTTACTTTGTCTTCAAGTTTGTATTCCTCCTGTGGCTGTCGCTGCCCGTCTTCCGGTACGTCTCTCCCCAAACAACAGCCGACGTAGAGCAATTACTAATTGGCTGGTCCAGTGGCGCCGAGATCATCTTCAAGTCCTTCCTGGCTCCCACTCTCAGCCGGCACTTCCAGCAGCCCAGCTCGACCGCTGCGGGCCTGCGCTCCAAGACTGGCGGCCTCGACAAGTCCGAGTAAACCAAGGGCACTGCACCAGTCTTAGCACGCATTACCTGCTGCTTGCGTGCACCATTCTCACTTACCGTGATGATGGCGACGAGTAATAAGAACTGGGAGCTATGGAGAAAATGGACGAGCTTGAACCGCCGGGGCGCCTCTCGGGTTCGCCGCGGCGGGGGATGGCTGCGACAGGGATTACGCTGAGGCGCCCGAGAGTGTTGTTCCAGAGGTTCTTGGATCTGTGATCGCATTGACATGGCTCATCTCTACATTCGGGAGGATGGGGTTGCGAAACCCCGAGTGTTTGTCCTGATATCAAGTGTCTGTCTGCGATAAGTACTGCAGCTTTAGGACCAATCGCTGAATGACTGAGCTGGAGCACTGCATTACGTCCAGTACCTAATTATGTCCCCCATTTGAGCCATGTGGTGTGGCGCTGCGTCGGACGATAACCGCTGCAGATTGGCACTGTCTTGGCCCCAGCCTCGGCTGCCAAGTCAATTTAATATGGCGATAAAGTGCTAGCTATCTGAATGTTGCGGTCGTCAGTGATGATCTGCACGAGGCATTGGAAAGTAGCCTGTCCTGCCGCGCTGACGCCAGGCCAGCGCTCTCTGCCTGTAGCTTGGGCGCTCTGCCATCGGGCTGCGCCACAAGTCCACGTCTGCTGCGCCCATGTCCCGAAAAGGCAAGCTGCCCTGGATTGGGCTGCCTGCCTGCTGCAGTCAGCTTTCACGTCGCACCCAAGGTGATGAAACTGTTGCTCAAACGTTGCCTCGACCAAGGCACCGCTTCTTCCCTTTTTGCCATCCCCGCCAACCAGACTCGTCTCGTCACCCGGCCGTTCAACCCAACATGATAGTGCGCGATCGACGACGGCTTCAGCATCGAGCATAGGCGCGCCCAGCGTAGGCAACTGGCGAGTCAACCGCGGCGCGCGGTCGATTCAGCTGACGCCAGCTCGTCCCTGGAGGACAGATGCGGCTGCCCAACATGCAACTGAGCCCCTTGCAGTCGCGGCTCGCAGCATCGCTTGCGGCCTCACTATTCCTGTTGGTCCTGTATTTGTTGCTCCTCGCGCCCAGAGTTGCCTTTGCTGCAGAGCTGCCTCTCGACTCGAGCTTCCTGCGAGATGCGCCTCACGACATCGACAACGTCCCGCAAGGAGCAGCGCTGTACGAGCCGGATTTCGATCTTTTCGACCGCGGCATCGTTGGCCGAGCGCCGCCAGGCGTGGCAACTCTCGAAAATAACAAGCCCAAGGCGCTCAACCTTCAGCCAGGCGCGACAGCGTGCTACTTGGTCGAAAAGGGGACTATTTTCGGACTTGATGGCTCCGGCAACGCTCTCAAGTCAGCCGGTACAAGGCACAGCAGCAGCACCACCAGTGGCGCCTCACCGCAAGCCTCGAATGGAGCGTCCAAGACGCTCTATCTCTCCGCGAATGCCTGCCTGCAACCACACTTTGCCGGATCCAGCGGCAAGAATTCGAAACCTCCGCAGCTCATACTTTCCGTCACCAACTCTACCGAGGCTGGTTGCGACAAGTTGTCGGCAAACCCGAAAGATGCGGGGTTCACCCTGTTCGAGGAGGGCGCGGCCACGTACAGTTTGAACGCGACCGGCGACGTGTACGTTGGCATTACCGCGCTGAACGTCTCGTCAGACTTTCAAGGAGTTTACAATTTCGAAGTGGCTGCGTCATTGACCGACTACTTCCATCGATACCAGAAGGGGGACACTGCTGAACTCTTGTGGATGGACAGCGACTCGACCTCTGCGCTGCTCGTGACCCGCAACCTGACGGAAAACCATGCGGACGTCCCGTGGATCATGGACCAGGAGCCGCCGTACGAACTCTTCGTCAGTAACAAGGATTCAACAGCCACCGACGGTCTAAAACGTTCCGCCTGCGGATTGCAGCACACCGCCCAGATTGCAGCGAACAACTTGAGTAATAAAATGTTGAACAGCCCCGTCAGAACCGCAATGACTCTGAGGGGGCCAGGCGGCCTGCCCAAGCAGCAGTTCTACTTTGTTTCCCTCAATGCGAGCTCATCGTACTCTGGAATCCTCGTCAAGAAGCCGAACGTTACCGCCCACGAGAGGAGACAAGTGGGCGTGTCTGGCCCTGGTAGCGTTGTCTTTGATGCCACAGACTTCCAGACGGTATCGAGTAGGTCAAAACCCAACGTCGCGAACTGACGAGTACACGGCCTCTGACACGAAAACAGGTTCGAATTGCAAGGTAGTCACGGACCTTGACTTTTGCAATGAGATTCAGTATGCCGTGCCGGGGAATGACAAGCTGTTCAACAGCACGGCGTTGGCAAAAGCCTACGACGACCAAGCTAGGACCATGTACGCCAACTTTGAAAAGGTAATGATGCAGATACAGTGTGAGGCATCAAACACATCTCTGTACTCGCTGGCAAGAACCTGCGACGACTGCAGAGCCGCATACAAAAAGTGGCTTTGCACTGTGAGCATTCCGCGATGCGAGGATTTTGCCAGCAGCAACCAGTTCGCCCTCATGCGCAACGCTGGACAAGCGTTTCCGAACGGAACGTCGCTACCTGAAGACGTACGAAACTCGCTGGTAGCGAAGCCATACTCCAACACCTCACGAAGTCCCTTTATCGACTCGGTCATCCAACCCGGTCCGTACAGGGAAATTCTCCCCTGCGAGGACATCTGCTACGAGGTCGTCCAGAGCTGCCCGGCAAAGATTGGCTTCAGATGCCCTCAGCCGAACTTGGTGAGCTTCGCCTACAGCTACGGGCGGCGAGACAAGAACGGCTCTACGGTGGCTTGCAACTATCCTGGCGAGGCGCGAACCCCATTGAGCATGGCGCGGAGCCTGTTGCCAGACCTGATTCTGCTGAGCGGCGTCTCTCTTGTGGCAGCCACAATGCTGAGTTGATGCGCGCAGCGACCGAGTCTAATCTCAGGATGCGAGACAAGCACATACAATGGGATGTGGGCGAAGATCCTGAAGGGCACGCCAAAGTCAGCTACCTGGTACGGTCACACGGCGCAAAGGCCCATTGCCACCAGCTGATGTTCACTCTGGGAAATTTGCTGCAGAGAGGCAGTGTTCGGCTGAACCAGCACTCCCTCCAAACAAACGCAGCGAGGTTGGAGTCGAGGACTCTCCATGGCCCATACGGGCCCATCTCCAGCGGCGGCATTGCTTGATACGAGCCGCGCACGCCGCCCATGCTTGGTTCGGTTGGCCACAGATACCTTTGTTGGATGAAATGACGAGACGCATATACGACTTGACACGGCGGTGTAGATATAGGCGGCATAGACATGGGCACCTGCAGCTCGACATGTGCGTGCATGATGGGCCTTGAAGCCGCCATCCGACTACGAATTGCGTTTTCAGCACGCTACCTGTACATTGCTTGGATGCAGGGTTGCATTTGATCCAACTAGATGAGAGCATTGATAGCAGCACTTGGTTTGGTTTTTTGGCCTTGAGCATTTTGAGCCGCTGGGAAAGAGAGTATCCGTCGACCACGCAAGTCGATGATGACCTCTTACGGGTGCCGTCTGGCCGTGGTGCTTGGACCTACAGATGCGTCTACGCGGGTGTGTGTTTTCCAGCTGCGACCGAGAGGTGTTGATTACATTGATCACGTCAAGTCGCATACCGAGACGTATATTTCAATTGACCAGGCTGAGTCTGACCAAAGACGATGTGGAACTAAGTGACATTTCCGGTACGTGGTGTCGTGCAGAGGTGGTCGCGCACTTGTACGAGGAGCTCCCACCTTGGGCGCGGCGATGGTGGGGTCGACCCTCGCCTCAAACGCCGAAGCCATCGGCAATTGATTCATCGCCTCGACATGACGTCCCTGGACATGTTTGATGTCTCCCGTCACTTTCAAGAAGAACATCAACGCTCATTTAGCCCAACATGACCACCTTGTCGCTGCAGGACTTGGACAATAAGGTGCAGGGCCGCCTGGCTCTGGTTACCGGATCGACGTGGGTAGACCATCGTCGCTACAACAAACGAGAGTAAACGGCGTGACTGACACGACATGCATTCGCATACAGTGGCGGTATTGGATCGGCCTGCGCCAGGGCTCTGGCCGCGGAAGGATGCAATGTCGCGCTGCACTATTCGTCTAGCGAGGTAAGATGCGCATGGGGAGGAAGCACCATCGTGAATTGATGAAGGAGAGCCGACGCCAACAAGACTCGCAGGAGAAAGCCGCGCTCCTCGCCAAAGAGCTCCAGGAAAAGCACCCATCCCAGCTCTTCATCACCGTCAGGGCAGACCTCTCGTCTCGCGAAGCCGCCCGCGGCCTGGTCCCCAACGTGCTCCAGCACGCCGCCGTCAAGGGCAAGCATGCCGCCGTGTCCATCCTCGTCGCCAACGCGGGCGTCGGCCGCCGCATCCGCGACGTGGCTGACATTGGCGAGGACGACTGGGACGACATGATGGAGGTCAACGCGCGCAGCCAGTTTGTCGTGACGAGGGCGTGCGCGGAGGGCATGCGCGCCCAGGCATGGGGCCGCGTGGTGCTGGTGGGCAGCATCGCGAGCAGGGGCGGCGGCATCAACGGCTGTCACTACGCGGCGTCCAAGGGGGCCATGACGTCGATGGGACTGAACCTGGCGACGCTGCTGGCGCCACAGGGCGTCACGGTCAACATTGTGAGTATCCGACGCGAGTCGTGGCCGGATGCGGGGGGGCTCACACGCAACTTGTAGGTCCAGCCCGCCATGATTGGCGCGACGGGCATGATCCCGGAACCAAAGTCACGGTACGTACTCTTGGGCTCGTGAACACGCGTCGAAGCCTGCTAAGCGAATGATCAGGACGTGGAAGAGCAACGACAGCATAGACGAGCTCAAGGCCTCGGACCCAGGCCTCGGCATCGCGGCCAGCGTGCCGGTCCATCGGCTGGGCATGCCCGAGGAGGTGGCCAACGTAGTGTGCATGTATGAAACACCCCATCGCCGTGGATTTACCGCGTGCTTGTACTGACATGCTCGATTTAGGTTCGCAAAGACGGGGTACATGACTGGGCAGGAGATTCTGCTGGCGGGGGGGTTGAAATGACTGCGGCCTCTCGGGTGCAGGACATTGTTATACTTTCGCTAAACGGTCGGGTAATCTAAATCGTATTGTCACGCTTGATCAAGGGACAACGCGTCTTGTGAGAAGCCGACCGTGTAAACAAGGCAAGCTCCGTCGGTGTGAGCGACACCACGCCACGCCTACGGTTCTTTTGTCCGTCCACCCATCCAGTCACCTACGAGTAGACCTGCGCCTCTCCTCGAGACCGAACAACCGAGTCGACCTCGTCGTCACATCACGTGGGGGGTTTTGCCGCTTGCGTGAAGGGAGATGAACCCAAGACCCGGTCCGTGGGGGTCGCGCCGAGCACGAGTATCGGGCCGGCAATCTGGGTGGAGCCCCCGGAAGTCGTCCCGATTGCACCGCGGAGGCCACCCCGGCGCCGGCGCTCCGGTGCGACCCCCCTTTTGGGGGGGGGGGGGCTGCTACCGGGCGGTGAGGCTTGGTTGGCATCGGTCCCAGTTCCGCGGCATGGATCTGCAACAGACGACTTGCCTTTGCCACCCATGACCAGACAAGCTTTTGGGACTTTTTGTTCAAAGAGTCGGCATCGTCACTCGCTCTGTGTTGTTCTTTTCCCCCCACCATCGGGGCGCGTCTCCCCGGACGGACTCCTCAAACAATGGTAGGATGACTTGCGCCTGCATATAAGACGCCGAGCTACCTGCTTCGTTTGCTGCCGCGGCCAGTCGCAGTATTCGTACCAAAGACTTTGTTCTTGACTCGCTGTCGGGTCTCACGGCGCACAATCTTTCTTTACAGACGCGCCAATGCAGCTAAAGTTCTGCAGTCTCGCGCTGCCCCTCGGGGTGGCCGCCCTGGCCGTCTCGCCCTCGGTGCACCCAAGCCGTACGCCTTTCCTGGACAGCTGAAGCCATCCAAACGCGTCGTCACTGACAAATGTCTAGCTCAGGGCAAGGGCACCGGTCGCTGGACGGGCGCCTACGCCAGCGCGCGGGACCTGGTGCGCCAGATGACGCTCGAGGAAAAGGCAAACGTAACGCGAGGCTTCAAGCGCGACGACAACGTCTGCGCCGGCAACACGGGCTCGGTGCCGCGCCTCGGCTGGCCGGGCATGTGCCTCCACGACGCCGGCAACGGCGTCCGCGCCACCGACATGGTCAGCTCGTACCCCTCGGGGCTGCACGTCGGCGCCAGCTGGGACAGGAACCTGACGTACCGGCGGGGCGTCTACATGGGCAAGGAGTTTAGAGCCAAGGGGGGTGAGCTGCGCACTCGAGCAAGTCAGAAGACGTGTGCACTGACAATGACCAGTCAACATTGCCCTCGGCCCCAACGCCGGACCCCTGGGTCGCACGCCCCTCGGCGGTAGGAACTGGGAGGGCTTCTCCGTCGACCCGTATCTCTCGGGCCAGCTCAACGCCGAGACCATTGCAGGCTATCAGGACGCAGGCATCATTGCCAACCTCAAGGTGAATTTCCACCCCTCGTCGCTCTGCGTCCGAGCGAGACTGCAGAGTGATGCAAGGCACGGCCGTGCTGACGGGACGCTCTGCCAGCACTTCATCGGCAACGAGCAGGAGACCTACCGCCGCCCCTACTTCGGCGTCGAGGCGGCGTCGTCCAACATTGACGACCGCACGCTGCACGAGTACTACCTCTGGCCCTTTATGGACGGGGTGCGCGCGGGGGCCGCCTCGGTCATGTGCTCGTACAACCGCGTCAACAACACGTACGGCTGCGAGAACAGCAAGCTCATGAATGGCGTGCTCAAGGGCGAGCTCGGCTTCGACGGCTTCGTCATGCTCGACTGGAACGCCCAGCACAACCTGGAGAGCGCCGCCTCGGGACTCGACATGGTGATGCCGCTGGGGGGCTCGTGGGGCGAGAACCTGACGCAGGCGGTGCACGACGGCTCGGTGAGCGAGTCGCGGGTGACGGACATGGCCACGAGGTGATTCCCCGAGCCCCCTGAACCCCCCATCGTATGTGAGACCCCGCCGCTGACATGCCCGGGCAGGATCCTGGCGGCGTGGTATCTCGTCGGCCAGGACAGCCCCGACTTCCCAGCGCCCGGCGTCGGCATGAAGAACCTCTCGCAGCCGCACGCCGCCGTCGACGCCCGCGTGCCCGAGTCCAAGCCCGTGCTGCTCGAGGGCGCCGTCGCGGGCCACGTGCTCGTCAAGAACACGCGCGCCGCGCTGCCCTTTGCCGCGCCGCCCGCCATGCTCTCCGTCTTTGGCTACGACGCGGCCCTCCCGGCCACCAAGAACACGGACGCGCTCTTCCAGCTCGGCTACACGGCGTCGCGCGACATGGGCCAGGCGGTGCTCGGCACGGAGCGCCACTTTGACCAGGCGGCGCGCGGAGGCACCATCGTCGTGGGCGGGCGGGCGGGCGCCAACGCGCCGCCGTACATGAGCGATGTGAGTCGATGACATGTGCCAGATATCGGTGGTTGTTCTCTGACAGGATACCTACGCCCAGCCCCTGAGCGCCATCCAGCAGCGAGCCGCCGTCGACGGCACCTGGGTCAACTGGGACCTCGCCTCGCCCGACCCGGACGTCAACGGCGCCACGTCGGCCTGCCTCGTCTTCATCAACGCCATGGCCACCGAGGGCTGGGACCGGTCCGGCCTGCACGACGACGCCAGCGACGCCCTCGTCCTCAGCGTCGCCGCCAAGTGCGCCAACACCATCGTCGTCGTCCACGCCGCGGGCGTCCGCCTCGTCGACGGCTGGATCGAGCACCCCAACGTCACCGCCGCCGTGCTCGCCCACCTGCCCGGCCAGGACAGCGGCGCCGCCCTCGTGCGCCTGCTCCACGGCGAGGCCAACTTCTCGGGCCGGCTGCCCTACACGCTGGCGCGCAACGAGAGCGACTACCCCGTCTACGCCCCCTGCGGCCGCGGCCCGGCCAACACGACGAGCCCGCAGTGCGACTTTGCCGAGGGCGTCTACCTCGACTACCGCGCCTTTGACGCCCGCAACGTGACGCCGCGGTACGAGTTTGGCTTCGGCCTGAGCTACACCACCTTTGACTACTCGGCCCTCGCCCTGGCTCCCCTCGCCGGCCTCTGCGCGTCCGCCAGCGACGGCACCGCCGACGACCTGTGGGCCACGCTCGCTCGCGTCGAGGCCACCGTCGCCAACTCGGGCGCCGTCGCCGGCGAGGAGGTCGTCCAGCTGTACCTCGGCATCCCCGACAGCCCGCCCAAGCAGCTGCGCGGCTTCGAAAAGGTGCCCCTGCGGCCGGGCGAGTCCGCCACGGTGCGCTTCGAGCTGACGAGACGCGACCTGAGCGTTTGGGACGTCGTGAGCCAGCGGTGGGTGGTGCAGCAAGGGGTGTACCCTGTATACGTAGGCGCCAGCAGTCGTGATATCAGGCTGACGGCGACACTGCAAGTTGGAAGGTGAGCATCATGCAAAAGCGATGCACGCACGAGTCGTGTGCGTCGAAATAAATGTAATACATGGTGTCAATGCTGCTCGTGGTCCCGTCAAGGACCATGGCGCATTGCTAAGAGCCATCGCCTCTGGCTTCGACCATCCTTTGTGCATTTAGTCATGAGAGAGGCCCGACTCTGCCCTTGCGAGCAGTCTTAAACGCCGAGTACCTTGTGCACCGTATGAGGGTCCCTCGTCTTTGCTCTCCATCGCACAAATTGGGAAGCCGTCGACAGCCAGCCAGTGTTTGGCGTCAAGGGTTTGCCATTCTGAAACCCTCAGATGTTGGCCAGATCCTCGTGATGTTTCCAACGTCTGCCGCGTGTTTCTCCGGTCCTCCATCGACTCGGGCGTCCCCCTTCCCGTCATGACCCGTTGCTCTTGTCGTCTTTCGTCTTCGCATTGCTGTACGCCCCAACCTTGGCCTCGAGCTCCGCAATCGTCGCTATCGTACACGTCAGCCGCAGCGTCCAACGCAATCCATGCCTCGGAACCACCAGCCGTCACTCACCGTCCGTTTCGGCGCGCACCTCGTCCGCCTCGAGCCTCACCCACCCCCAGTAGACGACCTGGTACGTAAACACCGCGAGCACCAGCACCTTGGCAATCGGCCGCGTAAACGTCATGTAGAACTGTGACTGCATGCCAAGTGTCAGCGGCGAGCCACCTCTCACTGCTCAGCTCCGCCCCGGGGGGGGGGGAGAGGACGCACCGTTGCGCTCGGCTGCTTCGTCGTCGCATAGCTCCTCCATGCCGGGAGCGAGCCTTGCAACGCCCGCGGGACGGCGCGCAGCCTGTATCGCGCGAGCGGGAGCATGCCCCTCATCGCCATGATGACTGGCCACCTGTCTCGGGGGTTCGTCGTGTCACCTCTGTGTGGAGCGGCGCAAACAAGACGCAGTCGACAGTTGAATATCCCCAATCATGGCGCTACAAAAACGTTTCCGGGCGTCGTCGCGGTAAGGCTGCGGCTTGCCTTGTGGCGGTGCAGCGCACACCCCTTCCCGCTGCACCCCGCACCATCCCGCTCCAGCCACGCCGGTCGCTGCGCGTGTCCCAGGCAGGGGTCCTAGACGACACATCTCCCGAATTCCGCAGATGCTCAGTTAGCCCCTTGTCCTTCAATCACCAAAACAATCTGTCCCCAAGTAGTCCGTACTGCGCCGCGGCATCCAATCTCCAGTAACGGTCCTCAACGCCCAGCGCATCTCTTCTTCGACTCCCTTCTGCCCTCTTGGACGCGCAAGCATCCAATCTCTCAAGTAGCGCTTCGCAACGCCCATCGATTCTCTTCTTCCGACTCCGACACAACTCCCCTATCCACCATCCAACGCGCAAGACTCACAACACAACACCGACACAATGGTACGTGCTCTCGGCGCCCATCTGCTCGGCCCCTGTTGTGCGGCGAGCTAACACCAGCACGCTCGCAGGCGCAAACCGTCGAGCAACGCCGGCGCAACGCAAAGTTCGCCAAGGACCAGGAGTCCCGCATGGGCAAGGCGGACGAGCAGATCAAGAAGCGCGTCAAGGAGACGCCCAAGACTCCCATCTCCATGTTCTGGGTCGGTGAGTCTGCCCGATACTCTCTTTGTCCTGCACCACAACCCATTGCTCCGCATCCGCCCTTGTCCCAGGCAGCAGCTGCGGCCCGTCAAACATCCCCACTGACACGTCTTGTGCAGCAATCCTCGGCTTCATCGTTTTCGGCGGCCTGGTATTCGAGGCCATATCGCGCATGTTCGGCTAGCTAGAAAAGGCCGGGGCACGGGAAGACGAGACGGGGAAGAAGGCGAAACGAAAGCGAACGAGGCGGGCGAATTGAATCTACAAGGCATTTTCCTTTATTTTCTGTCAACACTTTCAGGCAGTCGGGCGCGTCTGGGGCGGCACGCGATGCCGTGCCGCTGGACTTTCCCGCATCTGCCTTTTTTGGAGGGACTCTTTTTGCTCTTTTTCTAGACATCACTAGACATCATATCATGCAGGTCTCCAACGGGAACAATCATGGCGCAAATGGGACACAATTCTCAAGGTCAACTCGTGGCCAGCATCTCTCGTGGTATCAGTCTCTTCGCTGCCTTTTATAACGCCGTGCTATGGTATCCGACGCGTTCGGATGTGAGCAAACCTAAACTTACAACCAGACCATGGGCTGGTGGCATCGTGGCGGCTAATCAGGCAGCCTAGGCGCCCAGGCCACGTCGCTTGGGGCCACCCTCGTTCTTCATCTTCATGCCCTCCTCGAATTGGCGCTGGATCTCTGCCTCGGCCTTGGTCGACGACGAGCTGCCTTTGCCGCTCGACTTGGACGCCGTGGCGGCGCCGCTCTTCTTACCCCCGAGAAGACGCAAGAACTTGTCCTGGCGGGCAGAACCTCCTTCCAGCTCCCCGACGCTCCACTTCTCGGCTTCGGTTGAAGCTTCAGCAGCACCACTAGCTTCACTCTTGTCCTTTTTCTTGCTCTTGTCCTTTTTCTCCTTTGTTTCCTTCTTCTCCGTCTTCTGCTTCTTCTTGTCTTTCTTCTCCTTCTTCTCCTTTTTGGGTGCAGGCTCGTCATCGCTGTCTGGAGTGGCAGCACGCTTTCGCTTCACTTCCGACTTCTTCGACTTCATCTTGTCCTTTTTCGTTGGCTCGACGTCGTCGGCAGGTTCCTTCGATTCTGCTGCTTTGATCTTCGTCGGTTCCTTCGAGGCGGAGGCGGCGCTGCGCATGGAAGCTGCGTCACTCTCTCGGCGCCGCTTCAGCACTACCTCGTCCGCAGGCACAGCAGGAACTGCGGGCTCAATGATTGGGGCACCGCCCCCTCTCTCCGACGCAGAAGATGAGTCCGAAGTGTCGTCGCTGTCGCCGTCGATTGTCAGAACATCGGACATTTTGTCGCCATTGGCATTCGCCTCAGCGTCGGCGCGCTATCGTGCATGAGTTAGCCGTAGAACTCCCATGGACGTTCATGGATGCATGGGGTCAGAGCTGGGGATGCGCGGGAATTGAGGGCTACCTCTTTCGCGGCCGTCATCTGCTCGTAGAGAAGGGCCGCCTTCTTGGCATCAGCCAGGAGCTTCGCGGCCTGGATTTCAAGCTTCTTCGATCTGGCGAGGAGCCGCAGGCGTTTCTTCTCCTGCTTGGCGGGGCGACCGAGGAGCTTCTTCATCTTGGCCTTTGCCTTGGCCTCGTCGGTCCACTTGGCTCGAGGCTGAATGTTGAGCTTCCGCTCCTTCTTAGCCTCGGACTTTGCATGGCGCTTGGCTTTTCGCTCTTCAGTTCGCTTTTGGCGAGCGGCCTCCTTGCGCTTCGTCTTGTCCCCCAGGTCGATGGTGAAGGGGAGTGCCGTGTTCGCGTCCATGGTGAAAGCAGCCAGATGTCGGGCGAGAGTGGGGGGCAAGGGTCACGATCCGGGGCTGAAATGATACGCAGCTCTCAGAATGAGCCGAGTAGGCCGATCGGGTGGCTAGACGATGACCCTTGCGATGCGCAGCTGTGTTGAGCAGCACTGAGGTGATGGAGCAGCTTGAGCAGGCATGGTTTCTGCCGACATTTTTTTTTTTGGTGGGGACGAGCGAGGTTGCAGGGTTCTTCCGGGCGGTGAGCAAGCGCCTTCTCGGCACCTCAGCTGCAGGCGCCCCTGCCGTCGTGGCATCAGCAAAAGCGCCTCGGTCATTCGTGGAACATATCAAACAGCACTCCCGCTTCCCGCAGAATAAAGGCTACATATGCCTCGTAAATAGGCCAATGTAAAATTCAATACAGCGCACCGAGCAGATAGGAGATTGCGATGATGCCGCTCGATGCCGGGTAGTAGCACCGAATTTGTTCGAGGCGGTTGTTCGAGGGCTTCTTGGATGCATAGTATCTGTAGGTATAGCGTACGTCCGTACTTGTACGAAAATCCACATCAGCCGCTCTGTCTTGGATGCACTGTGCAGAAGGAATAAGCATATAAGGTACCTACTGGCACCGCTTCCAACAATATATTGGCAGTCTGCTCAACGGGACGCGCCCTTGACATTCTCCGAATGGCTTGTCACTTCGGATCAATGGACAGTCTTTCGACTTCAGGCGTGTACATGTACTCGCTGCCTTTCCAGTGAGACGCCCGATCAGGCGTAACAAAAGGCCGAGATCGCTTCGCAAAGCCAAAATGCGACTTACACTAGAAACGGCCCGGGCAGGATGAGACGAGGCTGGCTTGCAACTCGAAATAAAACATTGCAGGGGTGGCGGCGTGGCTGCCAAAGTCCGTGAGTGACTCGCATGGCGATGGTGGACAAGGATGGAGCGCGGAGCGCGGAAACGACGTCGTCGGCTATCGCTGTAAGCCAGGGCGGGGTGCGACTCTTGCCGGTGCTGCGTGGCTTCTTGGGGCTTCGGCCGGCTGACAGGCAGGATCGTCCCGTGCGACCGGACGAGAACGGAATGTTTCTACACATGGACGTCTCGAAGCCATAATCGAATGTCTGACCTCGTAACATGGCGGGCAGAGTCAGGCTTCGAGAAGCATGCAGCTCAGCCTCACCGTCATGGCGCCAGAGGCAGCGTGTGCTGCCCCCCTCCTTTCACCCAGGCCGCACGGCATGCAACTCGTCGTCGATGCGCCCCTCTGCAGAAGCTCTCCGATGCCCTCGTCTATCTCGGACTCGCGCCCACCCCACCTTGCGGCTGAGAAGAGGAGGAAGGGGGGGGGGGGGGGGG
>JALHBZ010000147.1:199992-257268 GCA_024340015.1 Tolypocladium ovalisporum
CGCCGCTTGCGCACGCCGGTCTCTAAATGAGCTCCTCCGGGCCGCCCTCAGCAGACATTCCATCTTCCCCTTGGTCTGGCTGCGTCACCACTTCACGGCGCGCGTGCGTGGGCCCGGTCGATGGCGAGCCCCGGGGGGTGGCAAAGGGCGACCAATCGGCGCCGCCTCGATAGCCGGTAGCACGCGGCAAGGCCGCAAAGCCACGGGCCTACAGGTACAGGTGGGACGGGCGGGTGCTATGTATGTACAAGCCGCACGGCCACCACGGACGGACGCCCTTGATCGGAAAAGTCTAGAAGCACGTCGTACGTGCTCGTAGTCCTCGCATGCGGATGACTACGTTGTATCCCAGCACTATTGATCCTTCGATCAACATTGGCATGGGATGACGCAGGCGCTACTCGTCTCTTTTCTGCGTCACGGGACAGGCCTCACGTCCTGAGCGGCCATGCCGCGGTCCGCGATCTGGTGCCGCGGCGGCACCAACAATCGGACGGACCGGGACCCACCACAGCTCCGTGAGCGCTAGAGCTGCTGACGTGCACGCTTCGCCAATTGAACTATGGCCACGCAACAGTTGGAAATGGTTTAAATCTAGCAACAATTGTTTCCAGACAGTCTATGCCAAGGCCTCGTTCTCTGGCTAACGCATTTGAATTTCAGCAAATTAAATAGAAATGAACAGAGTACAAATAGAGACATATTCGAAGACGAATAAGAAAACCTTGCCTCGGCTGCCACTCAAATCATCCAATGTCGCCAGACGCCTTGCCCTCCGCATTCTGGCGGGGTCCCGTCCCGCAGAGTCCATGTCATCCCAGTCATTCAATACCCGACACCGCCCTTGTAACACTGCTTTCTTTGCTCCCTGCAAAGTCCCTCCATTTGCAAGTGGATTCTTCCAGGTGGGTTCGGTCTCGGGGTTGTTCTTCTATCCCCAAACGCAATGCGACGATACTCGTGAGCAACAATATCCGCGGCATGTCCAGTGTCTCGTCACCCGCTATAATTCCAGCGCAAAGAATGTGAGCTTCATATCTGTCACGCCGTCGGGAACGTTGGTGCCGGTGGCGCTTCGTACGAATAGTTTGGATCGTCGTACTCGTAATAGACGTCGTCTCCGCCACTGCTCCCGTAACTGGCCGTCTGATGCATGTCTGTGCTGTAGGGCATGGTGTAGTGCGGCACCGAGTATGGCTCGTCCCCCACATATGTTCCTCGGCCGGAGCTCCGCCGACTTTCAGCTTCGTGACCTCTAGCAAGGACGAGGCTCCAATTCATGCTTCCCCATGGCAGGCCAGAGAGCTCGTGTTCTTGGCTGTAGCTCATGTCGGTGACCAAAGGTATGCGATAGCTGTTTCCGGCATGCTCTTGATTGCGCGAGTCACGGTCCGACTTTTCCTTGTTCTCTCTTGCCTTTTCCCCTACGCATCGTCTTAGATTGGAATGCTTGCCAAGGCAACGGGCGAGGCTCAACTTACGAAACTTGCGTTGCGCAATGCGGTTCTGGATTCTCCTCCTCTCCTCCGGGTCCGTCACGTCTGTCCAGTCAACATCCTTGGCGCTGGCTTTCGCCGAAGACTTCTTGGAGGGTGTTGCTGAGGATTGTTTCGTTGACGAGCTGTGGGAGCCTGGTCTCAGAATCTGGCCTGGTGCCATCTTGTTGTCTCGGTCTTTTGCCTTGGAGCTTGCTGTGTTTACGGGTCTCTTTCGCGTCTCGCGTGATGCCGTGGGAGCTACCGTGCCCAGCTTGATTGGGCGGATTTTGGAGCGTGTTGAAAGTTCTACAGCTCCTGAATGGCGCTTCGCGAACTTGGGCCTCTGTTGATCGAAGGGCACTGGTGATGCACTCTGGACGCGGATATTGGGAAGAGATGTGTTCTGACTTTGCGCAACTTTCGCCGACTGAGACATCTACCGATGAAAGCGATCCAGGTAGTTCAAGTAGCAACACGATCTTGGGTGGCATCCAAGATTGAGGGGTATCTCATGCTCGTCTATCTCTGCTGCTCTCGTATGCTTTCTGGCCCGATGTAGCGGTGCCAGTGCTGTTGAACCTGGCTCGGGGGTTGCTCAGCCAGTGGGTTGACTTCTAGTGGGTTGATAACATATACGTCGTGCAACGGTTGACTGAAATGGTGCTGCCTGGTCGAGATGTGTCGTCGTCAAGTCTTGCGCCTTTCAAGTCAAAAGCGAATGCCAAGCCACGGAGGGACAGGATAGCCCCCGGTTGGAGCAGCGAGGACTCGGGGTCTAATAACAATTCAGTCGTCCGCATACTCCAAGTTGTCTTGGAGCTGGGTCGCCCGGCCCATCTGCCAGCTGATGTGCGGCTCCAGTGGCCACCCATCAATGGCCGGCACCGGGGCATGGCACGGCTCTGAAAGGCACAACCTGGCCAGCCAGGGCAGACTACAACCCTGGGCTGGCATGGTGACGCAGGTCGTAGATGAGGGACTCCCGGGGGCCCCCTGTTGCTGGCTGCAGGCACGGCGTGCCAGATGTGGTGTAGGGGCAGATTGTGTGGTGGGCACTGAGTACCTTAGGCTCCGGCATAGTCCAAAAGGCCTGCTGACGAAACAGATTGACGAGAGCCGGATAGCTCAAGCCAGCCCTATCCAGCCCTGAAAAGCCAGCAGCAGCCTTTGCCATGCCAGGGGAGCACAGCAGGTGAATGGAAGGGTGGGTGGGCGAGACATGTTCTCGAACAGTAACCTTGTGGCGCGTAAGATGTGTCCATGTACGGACGTGGTCCGTACGTCGTACGGCGTTCACCGAGTCCTTCTCGCACTTCCAGTTCGTGGATGTGTGCCAATGTGCCATGCGAGAGCAACTGGATAATAGTGCCTTGGGGTATGCAGGTGCTTGTCTCGGCCAGCTGTGGGGATGTGCATGTTCCGAAGCATGGCTAAAATCAGACTCGAAATTCGCCGGACGGTACCTTGCTCCTGGGGTCGTGCCTCCATCAGCCCTGCCGCAAGTACCGATACCACACTGGTTTTATGGACTCTGCACCAACGAACCGCAGGCGACTACCGCCGCCGAGTGACGTGGACTCTCTTGCGCATCCCGCCATGCTTCCGCACTGCTCACCCAAAGCGGAACGACAGCCAGGCGGCTGAGCTTAAACAACGGAATGAACACGCTGTAGAGCGACTACCTGGGGTCGCCGATATTGGTGGTTACTCCAGGCGCAACGCGAGAGGGAGCCGACGCGTCTTTGCTGTGTCTCGGCGAAGTCCTGATGAATGCTCTCCAAAGGTCAGCGATCAGGCCCTTTCCTCGTTGTTGAGCCGCATCATCAGGTCTGATCCCAGGACGTAGCGGATGTACTTTGAACGGAGGGCTCTCTCCACGATGGACGCCCGAATGCGAGCTCATGCTCAACGGCTTCGGTACCCGCGAGACTAACGTGATATGCACGGGACTCAGATTCGACCTATGAGATCGCCAGCGACGCTGAATAATGCTCCATTTGGCAATCAGTGGAACCAGGGGCTCGGGCACCTTCTTTCGGGAACCTTGAGCCATCTCGTCTTTGCAGGGTGACCAATAGTCGGCCGGCGGGAGACGGCACTCTTGCAACGCCAGCATCAAAGAGACGCTCTCCACCGTCCGCAAAGCTTTGGTCCAGTGAACTTGGGCAAAGCGCGATGCATCTTTGCCCCAGCGTACTTTGCTTACCGAGCCCTTGTCTTGGAGATGAACGAAAGCGAGATATACGAGGACGACGCGCAACGCAGCATCAGCGGGACTTGGGTTGCAACCAACCACTGTGCGTCACCGAGAACCGTTGGGATCGCTCGGGACGTGGCTAATACCTGCTGGCCGCTATCGCGGGCCACCTGCGCGCGTGTGCCTTTTGTGGACACTGCGTGAACGCCCCGTCGCTCGCGGTAAGGTACCTTATCTTCCTTACTTTGGCTGAGGCGTCGCTAGAACGCGGGCCGAGCTGCCAACCTATGTACCTGTACGAGTACAAACGATTGACCCCAGGGCGCCACGCGGCTAATTTTAACCCAATAAAAATTGGCAAGCTAGGCTGCTCGTACGAGTAGGTACCTGTTAAAGCTTCAAAGCTTCCATTATTTTTACCCATTTGCGGCTGGGCCCTTCTTCGTCTATAGGTGGGGACCTTTACCATGGCTTGCGAGGAGCCACCTGCAGCTCATCGATGGGTCGAGTGCCCAGAACTCTTCATTGGAAAAGCAACAATACAGCTTCCAAACGACGACGCGTGATCCCTCCTCCTTCAGCCAGCCATAGGGCGCCATCTCTTCCGTCCCTTAAGAAAAAATCCCGAGGTCCTCTCGCCTCCGTACTTCGGAGGCGGACAATGGAGTCCCAAACGGAGGCAAGGCCTTGCACCACGAACGCCTCGCGTGGGGGAGGGGGGGAGCCGAGTTGGCCTGCAGCAACATCAGATGCAGCCAGAGTGCGATGCGAAGTGAACCACACCATGAGCCTGATGCGACGAACTTGACGCCCAGCAGCCAATACGACGGCGCGGACAAATGGGTGAACGAATCGCCAGCAGAGTCAAGGCTCCTCCCACCATCTGGTACCCCTTGCACCGTGTATCCGTCGCATGTCCAGCGCTTGGCAGTTGGCGCGATAGCCCCCAATATCGTCACCAAGTGGAAACGTGCAGCAACCCCGTGGCAGCTAGTTTCGCGGCATGGCACATGTGCTTGTTCTGGTGTCAAGTTGGACCCCGTGGCAAGGACGCTTGCTGTGGAGGATCCTGCCTGCGCGTGCGGAGAGCAGACAACGCGCATAGATCTCTCGGATTCGCGTTCAGCAGCTGAATCGGCGCGCCTAATTGAGCCCAACTACTACCTTGCGTATAGACCCCAGCTGTCCGTTGCACCTGTCCTTGTGTCCAATGCTTGCCGCGTCCAGATGCAGACAGTGACAGACTCCGACCAGCTGAGAAGGATGTCTCGAATGGGCTCTTTTGTTCAGTTGCCATGTGCTCCAACGCGGGTTAGCCCGCAGGCCCTCCCGTCTCAGTCGGCAACTCTAGGCCCGGACACGACAGAGCCCAGGACCGAGCAAGTCAGACCTTCGTTGCACATGCAATATCGGATTTGAGGGCCTGGGCCGTGGGAAGCTGCGAGCGAGAACGACGGAGGGCCGCCAAGGTGACATCGGCAACGGCCGGCCATGCGCCAGACGTGGCCTCGACAACCAACAAGATGCCGAGCCGAAGCCTTGCAGAGGTACCGAAACCTTCTATTGCGCCCCCATCCGGTTCTGCGGCTGGCAAAGTCGCCTGCCGGGAGGGACATCGCATGGGCAGCCATGGCACCCGCAAGTGCTGCCGGTGCTAGCGGTCAGGTATCCGGCGTGTCGACCAAGGTTCATGGGCCCCTAGCCTAGTCGTCCGTCCAGTCTACCGTCGGAGATATCCCCGCGCCAACTTGGCCCGCCGTCGGGGCTACCGAGCACGAGTACTTGCTCGCCCCTCTGTCACGGATGCAGCAAGCTCGCCAATGAATCTCCAAGCTGCAGCTGTCGCACCGGGCGAGCCGTCCGCTCTGATGGTCGCACAGTCTCAGCGCGTTGCAGCTGTTCCTCGTGCCGACGATGCACTGCAGGTCTACGCTGCAGCCTGCTAGGCACATTCATTCCAGGGTACCACATGTCACCGCTGCAACGCGCCTGTCCAGAGAGACGCTTCCAGGGTTCGCGGGCGAGTCAATTGGAGGGAGGCATGCGGAGCCCTCCGTTCGCAAGTGCCTTACGTGAGGCGCTTCCAACAGGTGGCTGTGAGACCTTACGATCGGGGCGACGGTCAGGACGCCTCGATTTCACGCTACGGACGATGAGTACAGGCACGAGTACACTTGGATGGTTGGACCTAGGGGAGCGGCGGCAAGGTCCCCGGTGCCGACGGCCGATGGTGGAGCACCGACGGGCAACGTGTTCTGGTCCCTGAACGCCTCAGCTGGACGCCCTACCTGAGCAGTCTGATTCGCCTCGGCGTCGCTTCGAGTATCGATTGTTTGCGAATGTAACCCTCCGTGGCTGTATGACGCCGCCAAGTATTGACGATATATCGTAGACAACAGCGACAGTGATGTGCCAAGCATCGGCGTCAAGAATCTGCAGACTTAGTAGGCACCATGCCCATTTCATGAACGAGAGCTTCGCCGAGGACGCCTGGAACAGTTTGGCATTTGGTGAGCGGGGTGGTATGCGTGGCGCCATCGGCACCTTTGATGAACAACGGCGCTCATGCTTACAAGTTATTTTGTGTGCGCCGGAAGCTTCTAAGAGGCATCGTGTCCTGACGAATGCCTACGAAGGAAGCTGCCAACCAGGATTGAAAGTCGCTCGTTAGCGGAGTCTCGGATGACACTCCAGGATCTCCTATAGACCGTCAAGCCAAGGGCGCCTTCAATCCGAGGCATCGCCCGAGTGCCAATGAGCCATCACACCACATTTGGCCCCTGGCGTATAGAGCGTCTGCTAGCGTCACCCTGGGTATGCGCTATTCACTTGAGTCTACTCGTGGAAGACTTCCCCATTGATAGCTCGCCGTGGTAGGTGGCGCCTCGCACTACAGGCTGCATCTAGTTGCCTATGTCATTGATGCTCCTGGCTGTTCCTACCCTGTCTCCAACGTCGGTCTTGAGCCTTGGCATTAGCGGCATCGGTTTTCCGTCATTGCTCGCCTCTCTGTGTCTCTTCGTTGTCGTTCGGCTGTCATAGCCCGGAGACCGAAATGCGAGGGATGCAAGACGGACAAAGAAGGGTAATCGCAGTGTCTGGAGCCTCCTGATCGCTCCCATTGCAACAACAACAACAACATACTACAACAACAACATTCAACCAGAGCAATCAAGAGCAATGGGCGGTTGTAGCAAGATGCCACATCGACCTGGCCCAGCTGATTGGCCATTCTCTACTTCGTGCATGCAATCTGGGCCTATCTGGAACTTCGTGCTCTTCGAACACGGGATTAACTGATTACTTGGAGCTTTCACGCCGAAAATTATGATGCAGATGCAACGCAAGAAGCTTCAGGGGTAGTTACCGAGGGTGTCGACAGTCCAAAGGTCTTTGCATGGCAAGCTGCTCGACCGTCGGATCCGATCCTAGGTCGGAAAATTACGAATGTGGTCTTCGGACGGTCGCTGCTCAGTTGCGCGGTACAGGCGCCCAAGGGCGTCGTCAGTCAATGGACATGTGCAGACTTCATGACGCAAGCAGGTATCTTGGTCCTTGACGCGCCAACTCAAAAGCTCCGGGCATCGGGACATGCACCCGTGTGGCTATATCCGAGCGGCGAGATGCGAGCCAGCACGGGTATATAGATTGAAGGCGAGAGGTGGGTCAGCACATGCCGTCAGCGGCAAAGGTGACTCCTCGGTGCCTGTTGGTCCGGTGCAGAAGGGGACAGCAATGGAGTATTTCTGCGTGATGGATCAGTCATGAGATCCCCTAGAATTTTCCGAGCAGGAATCCGATTCTCATCAAGGGAAAGGGACCAGTCATGGACTACATATCGGACGTAAGCAGCATGCATTGGAACCGGTGAGGAAGCCTGGCATAATCCCGAGAGTTCAAAGGTCATCAGCCAGGGTCTAAGTGACAGGTGTACGCTGAACCCTGAATGCGCGAGGCATGACCAAGTTGCATTTGCCAGACATTTTGCATGAACCTCGGCGGCAATGAAGATTACGACAATGGCATGAGTCTCCACTGCCGTATCTGAGCACCCTTGGCACCAGTGGCTGTGGTCGTGGTCCAGCCGCATTCAGCCCGGTGTGCTTGGTATATGATGTGGGTATGGCTGCCTTCGTGTCACTCATATCTGACCGTGGACGCGTAATGCTTCCGAGATAGCGAAATGCTCAGCCGCGATTCCCCCCCCCCTGGCCATCGCAGTAGAGACGATAATGTTGAGTGGCCGTCAGCAAGTCTTTCTTGTGCTGAAACCTTCGAGTCAATAACATCTCCCTTTACGAATGCCTTTGGGACGCGGCTTGCGCAAGAAAAGCGGCCGGATTGTTCCTTGATATGAGGCTCATTGTTGGTCAGCCCTACGGAGAATGACCATGACGCCGATCCGAGACGCATGTGTCGTATCCGTCGTATCTCTGAGACTCGCATGGTTTACGCATAACAACCCTGCGCTTTGTCATTGATGACACACAATCGTCGCCGTGCTCACTACATCGGGGCCGTAGAATGATTCGACGAACCACCGGCAATGCCCGCCGTCGACAGAGGACGTTGAAACAAGCTTTTGGCACCAGTAAATGCCGTTGGGAGGACTCCGCAGCGTTGTCGGTGCTTGGGCGTGTTCTAATCATCTTTTGCAGAGCAAGACTAACAGAGACTCTGGTTTGGAATGGGAATGAAGCTGCCGCTGCGTGTCATGGGTGATGGCGACTCGAGGTAGTGAAGTCAAAATTCCAACGGCTCCGACTCCAACTCCGGGACCGTTACACCGACTCCGCGCCATGAGGAGCTACCCTGTACTTCGCAAGGTCGGATTGCAGCAAATGCACTGTGAAGAATTCACAGTAGGTATCCTTACATCTCATCTCCATCCTGGACCATATTATCGCTGTTTTGTGAAAGAGGTGTGATACTCACACATGCGTCAGCAGGTACGTAGCGCGCATCAAGTTCATCTTGTCAAGTTATCTCCATGCCCAATTTTCGTAGATCAAGGCCGGGTTTGGCGAGCCACGTCTTTCTGCTATGAATACATTTTAGAGTACACAGCGCATTTGCTGATCTCTCCGTCATCCTAAATACACTTCCCGCTTACATGTTGGCCAGGGCTTCTGCTTCGCGCTCCGCCCTGCGCTCTGTGGACCGCTTCTTGAAGCGCACCTCGGCTCTCCTCCGCTCACCGCCGTCAATCTTGCGTCCTCTGTGGTGTTCCCACATGCCCTCCGTAGCCTTGACTATCGCCCCTGCTTGCCCCGGCAGCGGCAGCGCATAGGGTCCGGCTATTGATTTGAGTCCCTGAACTGTGTAGCCGTTCGGCCGTGGCAGAGTTGACGCCTCCACTGCAGCTGACTCTGCGCCGTGCGGGATGTTGACCACGTATTTCGCATCGCTGACGACGGAAGCCGGCGGTGTGGCTACCTTGAGGACCGCCTCGCCATCCTTGACGAATTGAAAGTCGCCGCCGGGACCCAGCGCGCCCTTTCGGTATCGCTGCATCCACTGCAGCAGGTAACGCCGATTCCGGGGCGGTTCGATGCGAATCTCCTTGAGTTGTGGCGACGTGAGGGAGAAGAGTGCTTCCCAGGACGGGAATTTGGAGGCGTGCTTGTTGAGCCCCCGCCCGATGAGGGTGAGAAACGTCTGGACGTCGGGGACGAACGGCCGCGGTTGGGGGATTGTCGGCGCGGGTCTAGTCTTGTGAAGCCATCTCGTTTGGCTGGCGACCGAGAGATTCACCGTCGTCGGTGCCAAAAGGCGCAGGCATGGCCGCAGCTGATCAGCTCTCATGTTGGCTACAAGGTAAGTCTCGTCAGCATGATGCCACTGAAGCGCGTCAAGCCGAAACCAGGATGCAAGTCAAAGACGCACCTCTTGTGATGTGTCGGGCGGCGCAGCTGCCAGCACGCAGTCTCCAATCGTCGCTCAACAAGATGTCGCGAGCTCCTCGAAGTGAGCCGGTCTTGAAATTTGATACTGGACAATCTTAGGTAAGCAAGGCTGCAGCCTACTTGTGGCGCATGAATTATCACACCTCTCTATGATTGGCTAGCCACCTTTCAACTTTGGTGGGGCAACCGTGAGCAACGGTTAGGCTGATGGCCCGCGGTCCATCAAGGCAACGAGGCAGCCTGCTTCCATCTTTTTCCTGTTCACATTCGCCACGTTCACGGCCTTTTCCGATTCTCTTCGGAGGCATCATGCGATCCTCGATTCGGCGCAAGCTAGTCGCGTAGAAGAACCGTCGAATGGAAGAGCCAAGATGCCGCGAACAAAGCCAACAGCTCGACGGGGCGGAAAGCGTCTACTAACAGCGCCAGTCGCCGTTGGCTTTAATGGTACGCACAGAGATGTCTTTTTGCCGGCGTGAATTTATCTGACAGCAGACGATCTAGATGTGCTACCCTCTGGCGTTCTCGAATATCTATTAGCAGTCCCATCGTCCGATGTCGCCGACAAGCCCCAGACTGCCTCGTCATCCGACTCTGAACGATCCCCCAAACGTCGTAAAGTCGAAGTCGAAGCGCCTTCCCACTCTTCCGTCTCGGTAGCAAAGGGCGAGGTATCCTTTCGCCGCCGTTGCACCGAAGACGTGTCACCAAGCTTCACCAAGACTATTCATGATGCTGGATCGCATCTGGATCTCCGAGTCAGGACCGGACATTTCACCGAGCTATGCTTGACCATTTTGTCGCGATCGTCGGCCTCTTCATTGGGTTTCCTTTCGACCGACATAGCTTTGGAGCCGCAAGACGTGGATGACAATGTATATGGGATACAAGAAGTTGTCCGATACAGCAAAGGATTCCATTCGAAGCAGACTTCCACCGGATCGATCTGGACAGCAGTCGACTTGTCAATGACGCGTGACGGAGGGATGATTCATGTGAAGCTGTCTTTCGAGCTTTTCTGGAACGAGACTCCGTCACCATACTTGCCCTTGAGAAGCACCGCCGACCGCAAGGTCAGTCAAACGCTCATCGACACTTTCTTTCCGAATCCCAAGCCGACAAGAGATGACGCTGCCTGGTCCCCGATGGACTTTTACGATGCAGCGTATGTACCGCCCAAAGACGATTCTGCATCCCAAACGATTGAAGTGCCTGGTCTGGAGGCGACGCTATTCCCGTACCAGAAGAGATCACTGCAGTGGCTTCTGAGAAGGGAAGGCATGCAGTTTTCAACTGCAGACTCGAGCCTCCAGCCGATACCAAAAGAGCGCTTGGTATCCAATTCCGAAGATATCGACGGTTTTCGAGTGGCTCAAGACTCGCAAGGCAAGAATGTCTTTGTGAGCGACGTGTTCCAGGTCATTACTAGAGATCCATCTTTGTATCGACAGGCGGACGCGGCGGTCAAGGGTGGCATTCTCGCCGAGGAGATGGGGCTAGGCAAGACTCTTGAGATACTGGGTCTCATATTGCTCAACAGCCGGCCTAGCCCGTCCGCGCCAGAGGAAGCTGCAATCGGGGCGGAGCTCATACCGAGCCGTGCAACTTTAATTGTCACCCCGGAATCGCTAAGGCCGCAATGGACCTCGGAAATACTGCGCCACGCGCCAAACCTGCGCGTCAAGCACTATCAAGGATGCAAGAAGCTGCAAGACGGCGAGTTTGAAGAGACCATGGCGGACTTGGCAACCTACGACGTCGTCATTACGACTTACTCGGTCTTTTCCGCCGAGCTTCACTTTGCGCTAGAACCACCGCAACGAGCCCGGAGATACGAAAGAGCTTACCCTCGTACAATGTCGCCTCTTGTGAAGATTTCGTGGTGGAGACTCTGCTTGGATGAGGCGCAAATGATTGAGAATGGCTACAGCCAAGCCGCCGCGGTGGCACGCGTGATTCCCCGGATCAACGCTTGGGGCATCACGGGAACACCAGTAAAAGATGACGTCGGGGACCTGCTCGGCCTCCTGTTATTCCTGCGATACGAACCCTACTGCTCCGCGTCTCAAGTCTGGCAGGGACTCATCAAGCACCACAAGCGGATGTTTCAGCAAATCTTCAGATCAATCTCTCTACGTCACACAAAGGCATTGGTACGAGACGAGATACTCTTGCCTCCTCAAAAGCGCTATGTCATCAACATGCCTTTCACTGCAGTCGAGGAGCAGCACTACCAGTCACTCTTCAAGGAAATGGTTGGAGAATGCAACCTCGACCTGGATGGTGCTCCCATGGTCGAGGACTGGAGGCCCGAAGACTACGAAGACGCCATGAGGGTCTGGCTCAACCGCCTGCGCCAAACTACGCTACACCCAGAGGTCGGCATGTATAACCGACGACTTCTTGGCTTCGGTAAGAGCCGTCCAATGCGGACCGTGGACGAAGTGCTGGATGCCATGCTCGATCAAAGCGAGAATGCCATTAGAACCGACGAACGGGCTTATCTCTCAAGTCGGCTCGCTCGAGGACAAATGTACGAGAACAGCCCCCGAGTGAGAGAAGCCCTCACAATATGGGAAGAGGTGCGGACGGAGACGGAAAAGCTCATCGAGGATGCCCGAACAAGGCTCAAAGATGCCATTCGAGAGCATGGGGGTGATGAAGCTGTCATGAAGGCAGAGGATGATGCTCTCGAGGGCTCATCCGAGTCGGACGACGAGCACGAGGAGGGGGAGATGAAAGGCCGGATTGGTGAATGCAGGCGCAGGCTGCGCTCAGCACTGGAGCTGCACCACAAGGCCGTCTTTTCCTGCGCCAATGCTTACTTTCAGATCAGAGACAATGTCGAAATGACGGAACCAGATTCGGACGAATTCAAACGCCTCAAGAAGCTTGAGGACGAGGGATACGAAAAGGCCAAGGTCTTGAGAAGAGAGATTTTGCGGGAGAGCAACCGCAAAGCCAGCCGACTCATGAAGAAGATTGCGCGCAAGGCTTCGACCCAGACCTTTACGGAGATTCCCGAGCTTGTCGTCAAGGCAGGAAAGGGACTCGAGAGTGGTCGCATAATAGACAAGCTGGAATCGCTCTATGGCAAGCTGAATCAACAAGCCAATGTCCTCGATGATTGGCGGGAGGACGTTGTTCAGCTCCTCCTACGACCGCTCGTCGACGAAGATGACGACGTCGAGGCGACGGGCGAGGAGCTGGCCGACTCTGCAAAGTTTCAAGAGCTGCTCATGGTCTACGTGCAGGTTCTACGAACTGCCATTGCCGATCGACTGGACGCTATATCTGGGCAAGCAAACGAGCTCGTCAGGTACGAGACGCAGACGTCCATCAAGCTCGCCAAGGAGGGAGGTGGGCCAGCGCCCGAGAAGCTTCTTGAAATGCTTCAGACGCGAGCACAGATAAAGCCAGGATCCGGCCATATATCCATGCGAGGGGCCATGAGCGATTTCCGCGGCCTGCTATCACGACTGGGCCATGATGCCTCGGAGAGTGCTCGCGAGGTGATTGAATCCAAGATTGCAGGTGACCAGCTCAAGTCGACACAAGCGCAGCTCACCGAGCAGAACAAAGCCGCGCTGTCTTTGGAGTCTGAAATTGAGAGCTTCAAAGTGGCAATGAATACTCGCCTGGAGTACTATCGCCAGCTGCAAGCCGTTTCGGATGCGGTCCTCCCACATGACGGGCCAAAGTCTGAAGACGTGATTGCGAGGATGAAACAAAACGAGGACGATCTGCGGCGCAAGCTGTCGTCTGCCGAGGCGAAGCACAGATACCGTAAGTCTTTCTTTACTGCCCCTTGTATCCTAAACCGCAGCACTGACCGGGGTCTTAGTCGTCAACCTGAAGGAGTCGGGATCCAAGTCCAACGAGCCTCGAATGTGCGTCATCTGTCAGATGCCATTTGTGACGGGCGTCCTGACCGTCTGTGGCCATCAATTCTGCAAGGAGTGCATGACGATGTGGTTCAGGGCGCACCACAACTGTCCCGTCTGCAAGAAGGGACTGAAGCCCTCCAATCTTCACGACATCACCATCAAGCCGCAGCAGCTCCAGGTCAGGAGTGATGAGCCGGGACGGGCCACGGCTGACGAGCAGGCCCCCAGCTCGCCCCAGAAGCGGGTCAAGACGGCCATTTACTCGGACTTTAACTCTGAGAAGCTGGCGGAGATTAAGAATATCGAGCTCGACGGGCCGTCTTTCACGACCAAGGTGGACACTCTGGTCCGGCATCTCTTGTGGCTGAGGGAATCAGACCCGGGGGCCAAGAGTATCGTCTTTTCGCAGTACCGGGACTTTCTCAACGTCCTGCGCAACGCCTTTCGGCGCTTCCACATTGGCCACGCCTCCATTGACGATCCGCACGGCATCACAAAGTTCAAGGAGGATCCGGCCGTCGAGGTCTTTCTCCTCCACGCGCGCGCCCACTCGTCGGGCCTCAACCTCGTCAACGCGTCGCACGTCTTCCTGTGTGAGCCCCTCCTCAACACGCCGCTCGAGCTGCAGGCCATTGCCCGCGTCGACCGCATCGGCCAGCAGCACGAGACGACTGTGTGGCTGTACCTCGTCTCGGGCACCATCGAGGAGAGCATCTACAACCTCTCGGTCCAGCGCCGCATGGAGCACATGGGCCACCGCGACAACAAGGCAAGAAAGGCCACGCCGTCCGACGACGTCCTCGACGCGAGCCTCGACGCGAGCCTCGACGTGGCCAACACGCTGGAGCTCGAGCATGCGGCGCTGTCGCGGCTCATGAGCAAGGACAGGTCGGCGGGCGAGATGGTGGACAAGGGCGACCTGTGGCAGTGCCTGTTTGGGAACGTGGCTGCTGCTGGGGAGAGCTCGCAGAGGGACGGCCGGCTGCAGGAAAAGGCCGTGATGAGCTACATGGCGGGCCAGGCGGCGGAAGAGCGAAGGCTGGAGATGCGATGAGGCGGAACGAGACGCGGCGAGACGATTCGAAAAGTTTCACGACGCAACGATGAAGAGAATAAATGACATGCGAGGGCTGGAGTTGTGGCGGTCTTCTGAAGACTGGGCAAGGGACTATACCTCGGACGCCAGCCGACCACAAGAGTCTGGGGAATAAGCCTTTCAGATGGGAAGCGGGTTTCACATGGAGCATGTGGTGAATGTTTTTTTTTAGTCGCCAATGGCACAGTATAGAACAAGAGAGCCGTTTGCTCGCCCAATGCATTTTCTAATCCCTCGTTCCGGATGTACCCAAGAATGATGATGGCTGCCAGTCACCTCATGAGACAGCCATCGGCTTGCGACCACTATCCCAGGCCGATGTATTGCAAGTCCAGTCCATTCGTCCGCGCGGTCACTTGTAACTCGAAGCGTGCGCAGTGCTGCGAAGCATGCTTAGTCGACAAACGTCTTCTTGTTGCTGGCGGTGGACTTGACGCGCTTGGCAGAGGGGCGGGCGATGTGGTGGTCGGGGATCCAGCTCTCGTCGTACGACTTGCCAACACCCGTGGTCACGCCGACAGACTCGGAGCCGGAGAGGGCGGAGTCGGCATCGACGACGGTCCTGATCTTCTTGGTGGACTTGGTGCGCTTGGCCTGGGGGAAGAGGGCCTCGATCCACGTCTTGTAGACAAAGTAGAGAGTGCCGGCAAAGACGCCCGAGAGGACGAGGTAGAGGAAGATGCTGCAGAATCACCAGCGGTCAGCACAGGTCAAGCCGTGAGGGGAAGCTGCGCTTGCGCTTGTTCAAGTCGCAGCACTTTTACGCGTGACAAGGAACATACATCTGGGGATCAAAGAAGCTGGTGGGAGCCTCGATGATGGAGGCGGGCCCATCGTGGGCAGCAATCTGGTACAGGCTGCCCTTGTCGTTGGTGATGGCGGCAATGAGCTGCAGACGAACGTCGCGGGGCTGCATGTCGAGCGCAAACGAGTAGGGGATGGACTTGGTCTCGCCGGCCTCGACGGCAAGGTTGTACTGGACGGCCGTGAGGTTGCGGACGATGTTCTGGTAGGCCGGGGCATCGGCGGGCAGCTCCTGGGTGTTGGCGAGGACGCCGGTGAGGAAGGCGACGCTCAGGGGCCCGTCCTCGTTGTTGGTCACCTCGACGAGCGCCCTGGTCGGCCGGCCGTTGATGAGGCGCACGCCGAGGAGGTCGGCGTCGGGGAACGTCGTCTTGACCGTGGCCGCGAGCTCCGACTGCGCGGCGGACTCGGGCGCGGCATCGGCCTGTGGAGGGCGCGCAGTCAGCAATTGATCCTGCCCGAGGGGCCAATGAGAGGGAGAGAGGCTCGGCGGGCGAGCGCAAGCAGAGGAGAGCTCTCGTGCTGCGCGAGCGCACCGTCGTCGGGCGAGACGAGAGACGTACCTGTACCTGGGCGACGGCACCCCAGACCTGGACGGCCACGACGGCGAGGAGGGACGACGAAAAGAGCATGCTGGGCGGCGGCGGCGGCGTGAGTCGATGCGGTCTGCAATGCCTCGACTCGGAAAACAGAGGTGACGGGTGGTGGTGGAGGAGGAGGAGGAAGAGGAGGACGTCGACGAGGCGGAGGGCGGACGTGGCGATGGGGGGGATGAGGGAGGAAGAGTGCCGGGCTGGGGGTTGTGCGCCGAGAAATGTGGCCTCTCTCCAATTGCGCTTTCCGCCGCAGCCACCCGACCCTTCTCCAATGGCGCCGGGCCCAGGCCCCAGGCAGGCCCCGGGGTTCCAGTTTAGACACTTCCAGTGGGTGTGGGGACGCGGGTCCGCCTCCAACGTCCAACTCGATTCAACTCACCCCTAGCATCCCCAATTCTAGTACAAGTAGAGCCACGGGGGAGCGTACGAGTAATTAACATCTTGCAAGCCAGAGACAGCGTGGTTGGTATCTGCGCATGTCGGCTGCGCCTAGACAACATAGCCCCTTACCACTTACAAGAGGCTTCTCCGCCGACATTATTATTCCCCCCTCTCAGCTCCCGCCGAGGTCCATGCCGTCCCAGCCGTTAAACATGTCCATGCTGGTATCGAGGCCGCCAAACAAGTCTGCGTCGCTCGTCGGGTCCATGCCGCCAATGCTGCCGCTTGGCCCTCCGAGGCCCAGGTCCGATGCGACGCCCCCGAGCCCCATGTCCAGGCCGACGCCGTCGACCGCCATGCCGTCCCCTTGCACGCCCGCGGCGGCCATGGCGTCTCCCAGCCCAGCCGTGCCGCCGCTCAGGTCGAGTGGCATGTCTGCCGCTTCGAGCATGGCCTGTGGCGGCGGCAACACCATTTGCGCCTCAACCCTCCGATGCAGACGGACGACGATCTCTGCAGCGGCCGCGTCCTTTTTCTGTAGCTTGCGACAGTCCTGCGCTTCCAGCCGCAGCATCTCGCGGAGCTTCAGACGCCTTTGCAATGTCGGGGCCACGTTCCCGGCCGCATCCAGCAGGTTCCCCGCAGCCGGAGGCTCGTTCGTCACGTCCGGGGTGCATACCAAGGCTGCCACCACGTCGTAGACGAGGTTGGCGCTTCCAGCTTCCGACTGGTGTCTGGTTTCCTCCAGCAGCACGTGTAGCACTCTGCTGGTGCCGGCGATTCTGCAAGCCGCAATCATCTGCCGATGCGTGTACGACGTCGGCATGACGTTCATGCCGTGGTGCATGCTCCATTGCACGAGCCCCTGGACCGTGTGCTTGACCGCACCCACAAGGCCGGTGCTTGAGCTGCTCGCCCACGACTCCAGCTCGTTGTGTTCTGCGCCTCCCGTACGCCTTGACAAGGGTAAGCTGTCCGCAAGGGCGCGAAGCAGCGGCTCAACGTCCTGGTTCTTTGGATCCTGCTTTTGATAAGTGCGGAGCGAGTGCTCCAGCGGCTTTGCTATCAGGTTCTTCACCGAAGATAGCATCGTGCTCGCCTCGCCCGAGATTGACGTGGGCAGGAGGATGAGCTGCAGAATTTTGATGATTGACTTTTGCTCCTTTTGCTCCACCCACAGATAGTCTGACAGGAATCTAATTGCCGGCACCAGAGAGGGCAGCAGGAAGGTGTCAACCAAGTCTTGGATGGAATAGTCAGTTCTCCGATGACTTGGCTCAGTATGCAGTGGGGACATCACTCACATTCTATACCGCTTTTCAGAGTCTCGTCGCTGAGATAGCCGTAGGTGTACGCGACCACAATATTCTGGAACAAGGTAGCGATGAGGAGGTAAAAGTCCTGGGGCGGGCAGGATGACATCAAGTCATCTCCCAATCCACCAGTCTCGCTGTCAAAGAGGCCATGAATCCATCCGTTCATGTGCTCCTTTTCCGGTTCCGTCAGCTCGTCCATGTCGCGGCTCATGTGAGCTCGATTTAGTATCTTTGTGATGGCCGAGTCGGCCGATGTGATGCCAATGTCCGCTGCAGTCAGATTGTAGCGGTACGCAAAGGCAAGAACCAGCAGCAGGATGGCACCAAACTCCTCGTAGATTGGCTGATATTCCCCTTGATCGTCGTCATATCTCCAGCTGTCCAGGAGGTGGCACAGGGGCTCGAGAATGGCGGGCAGCTTCTCGAAAAGGAGCAAGATGTCGAGGCTCTGGGGCTTTTGAGCCAGCTGGCTGCACAGCAGCTTGAGCGACATGGTCTCTTTGTTGTTGCACAACTGGCGCATCAACTAAATGGGGCCCATTAGCATGCAGTAGCATCGGTCAGGCAGTGGAGCCTATGTTACCTCGACGAGAGCCTGCGACACGGCACCAACGTTGCCATCCATCTTGTCGAGCTCTCGGACGAGCCCCTGGATCTTTTCCGGGTCTGACAGACAATCCTGCACCAGCTTATCCTTGGAGGACTTTTCCAGCGATGGCTCGTAAGACATGGATGTCTCCCCCAATATCCTCTCGACGTGTTCTCTCTGCACCAAGCCATGAAGGGCGCAAGCGGTACAGAACTCCTCTCTGACGCTCTCTGTGTGCGGATTGTTACTCCTAGTCTCGTCAAACATGAGAGAAGCCGTGGGAAACACGCTGGTATCGACCTGGTTGAGTGCCTCTGTAATGCAGAATTCGGACGACGTTGTGGAGAATTGGGGAGGACAGAGCTGGCAGAGCAGCAAGGGGACCTTGTTGGTCAGGAATGATCGCAGAAGATGTGCGTCCTTTTGCCCTTCATTTCGGAAGACGGTGTTGGCCAAAATGTCAAACGAGGCGAGTATAAGGTCAATGGCACTTGATTGCGTCTCGCCCTACCCTCGTTAGACCGCCCTCTTGCACCAACGCACGAGGCTCACATACCTGATATCTGTTGTGGAGGAAAGAGAGCAGTGCATTGTCGTCAATCAGCGGCCGGCCCACGAGCTGAGTGAGTGTCAACAGACACCAGAGCGGGTATTGGGTGGAAGCAGGGGTACTGACGGATCCGTTCAAGTATACATATAGCCCTGCGCGTGTGGTGGAGATTGGTATGTCGGCAACGACAAAGTTCTCGAGTCCAACGGTGGTCTCGAGCAGCTCGTCCATGGCAGCGTTGGCGGCTGCCTGCTTCTTCTTATCGACCGGGTCGAGCCGGGCCAATGTCTCGGTACGGAAGATTTCGAGCCTCTCGACGAATCCGTGCGAGGGCTGCAGTGTGTGGACGAAGCCTGTTAAGCTCGTAGAAAGCTGCTTTCGCACAGCTGGACCAGCGAATGCTTGCGTTAGCACAGAGGACGGGCACTTTGTGGGATCGGAACAGCCGCCTTACCCTTTGCGACGGGCTTGCTGATGACCTTGACGAGAGCCGGGGTCTCGACCAGGCGCAGCAGCAGGGGGATAAACGCCGCTCGAGCAACATCCATCTCGTCGCGGACCTGCGCGCTCTGGATCTGCCCGAGGACATCGGCCGCAAAGGTTGTAGAGGCCAAGGTGAAGAGGTCCATCCACTTGCACATGCTCTTGACGAGTATCAACGCGGCGCGAGGGTCTCGAAAGGCCGACCCTTCGACGACAGTCTTGATGACGTGGTAGAACATGACCTCTTCAGCCCAAGAAGAAACTCTCCAGCACCGCGTCTTGTCCACCTCCTTGTCGTCGCCGTTTCGCGACAGCCGCAGCTGCGCATGGAGGGACGAGTACTTGTACATGGTCCAGAGAATAGATGGCGCGTCGACGTAGCCAAGGCGACTGACGACCTTGATGTACGGGGGCATGCGCGGGTCGAGGCTGACATCGTTTGAGGGCTGCGGCTTGAGGAAGAGGTCGGCGACGAAGATGGGTGCCAGCGGGTGCTGGGAGTGAACGAGCGGGACGAAGTCTTCGAATCGGTCGGCGTCGAGGCGCTCGGCTATGCACCTGGCAATGAATTTCGCCCAGTAATCCAACGACTCGCGCAGCGCGCCGCGCGGATCCTGGACTCTGCCAGCCATGGCGCGAGCGGACCTTGGGAGGGGGGAGGCTGTTGAATGCTGCTAATGGGAGTCGAGACGAGCGCAGAGCAGGCAATGAATCGCCATGGAGGATGGATATGGCTGCGCACGGCAGCTGCAAGAGGACGAGGGGCTTTCGTGTTCGCCTTGTACGCGTGCCTGGGAGTAGCAGAAAAAAACAAATGCAGAGCGTGAGTTCTGGGAGGCCGATGAGGCTGCAGCTTGTCGACAATGGCGTTGGCGTCGGCGTGGGGAGTGGGTCGGCGGCTGCGATTTCCGGCCGTGGGGGATGCGTGTTAGCGACCCCTGGGCACGACCGCGGCCCGCCGTAGAGCGTCCAAATGCGTCACCCATAGTCTCTTTGCTGCCTCTTCGGAGTATGCCTTCTCAGATGTGCCAAATCCAGCCATGAAAACAGGTCTGGCTTGAGCATTCTTTGATCTCCGTCAGGCCTGGAGTCAAAGCACAACGGTTGGAGCACATCGAGAATGGCGGCATCACAGAAACAAGACCCAGACGCTGTCATTTCTAGAGACACATGTGATGCAGTCTTACTGGCCGTGAAATTCGGCATACCAAGCATCAGAGATTCTCCATCACCCCAGGCACAACACCCTCCAGAGCTCCTCCCAACTCTCCCCAGATCTTGTCTGCCAGCCGCTCGCCCTGCTCGCCCTGCATCATCTTGGGCCACTTCTCCAGCCTGCAGTCCGACATCCACTGCCCGTGTGTCTCGTCGCCCGCGAGCGCCGCCGCCATGAGCGTCCGTGACCCCATCTCGGCCTCGCGGCCAAGGACTGCGAAGCCTAGCCACATGATCCAGCTGAGGGGAAACGACCACCGGCGGAAGAGCTGCGTCCTGCACAGTCCCGGGTTCAGCGCGTTCATGATGACATGGCCCTTGCCGGAGGCGTCTGCAGCCTCGGCGAGCTTGCGCATCATGAAGAGCTGCAGGAGCTTGGTGGTGTTGTACCGCTCCGGGTAGTTTTTGTTCTCCTTGAGCCGGTCGAGAATGTGATCTGCCTTTCTCTCGGGTAAGAAGGCCTGCGAGGAAAGCCGCAGCAGTCAGCAGCGTTGTCGGCAGGCAAAATGGGATGCACGTACCAGAAATGCGGCGCCTGAAGAGACAGTCGTCACATGAGGCGTCACATTGTAGCGCGTGCCCGTTTGACGCAGCGCCGGCAGCAGCAACACGGTGAGCAGCAGGGTCGAGATGACATTGACCGTCATCATGGTCTCGTGTCCCTCGAGCAAGGCCCACTCGCTGACGAGGATGCTCGCATTGTTGAGCAGCACGTCGAGCCTGTCGAGCTTGGCCGCGCGCGCCGCAAATTCCTTGACGCTTTCAAAGGACCCAAGGTCCAGCTGCCAGACCTCGAGCACGTCGCGAGGTGGCAAAGAGCTCTCGATTTCCTGCTTGGCGGCCTCGCCGCTCTCGACGTTGCGGCAGGCCAGGATCACCTTTGCGGCATTGAGGCGAACAAAGTGTCTCGCCGCCTCGAGGCCGAGGCCTGATGTGCCATGGGAGTCAGCAGGGTCGCTCTGTACTTGTACGAGTAAGATGCAAGGGTGCCTGCATACCCGAGTTGGCGCCGGTGACGATGATGATTCGACCCGTGCAGTCCTCGTCGGGGTACGGCAGGGTCGCGAATTGGCTCGTGACCCAGCCAAAGGCCGACGACATGTTGGATCGAGTACCGGTCTTTTCTGCACTCGGCGTCGCGGTGCGGAGGCTTGGCCGTGATGGTGCAAGATGAGCTTCCTGATTGATTTGTGAAGCTATCAAGTGCGTGCGCTGCGAGTTGCAGCTGGGTCGAGTGTGTCACTCGCAAGCTCGGGAAGGCGACGACCCGAGACTGTGTAACGGCCGTGCACTAACAACGACAAGGGCCGCGCCCGGAGGCGAACCACAAGGTGCCGTACCGACGCGCCGACATCTACATTCAACAACCTGCACAACTATACAAGTATATCGAAAGCAATGCTCAGGTAATTGCTTTCTTGTTGCTTGGCCGTTTGGGCGAGAAACCTGAGATGGGGCACGTGCGTAGGGTAGGATGGAGTAAGGCCATATACGTGTAAACGAGCCAGCTGAAGCAGGCAGAACAACAGCTCGACACGGTGTCTAGCATGTCCCGCATCCTTTTCTCGAGCGACAATCGTTTCGCACAGCTCCTGCTTGACATAATTTCGCTTCCATATGCACATAGACTTTGCAGGCTCTGTATGCACGAATCGTCGTGGCTATTCAAACAATAGAATCTTACTTTATCTCGAAAGCTGAGCACGGGTATAATTGAACATCTCAAAACAAATGGTACGTTAGAAGATCTTCGCATTCGCGATGGGCGGTCTAGGGGTGCATGGCCGCTGCTTGCTCCTGATATAGCCGTCTGCAAGTTGAGGATCCATCTCTCTACCACACATGCAATCACAAAGACAAGGTGCGTTTGCCTCTGCTTGCGTTATCAGTGTTGAATGCTTGTGCTGATCAAATGACTCCAAAAAAATAAGAGAACATTTTAATCGACGCCCAACAGCAGTCGTTGACAACGCCATTATTCCAACTGCTCGGTATCACTCTTTCTTCTTCTTGACCTTGGCGGGATGCGTCTCGTTTTCTACGGCGGGGTCTGTAAAAAGCAATAGTAAGCGTCGAGGACGGGCAGCGGAAGGTGCGATTGCTGGATTCTAGGCACTGCTCTCCAGGCTTCTCAACGTTCATCCGTAACAAGTGCGACGTACCTTCGCCTTTGGGGTTCAAGAGTATTAAGTCTTAGTAGTCAAGGTATATATAAGTAATAAACCATGTGAGGTTCTGGCAAATGAGAGTCGTTATTATCAAGTAAAAGTATGGCTGAATGAGTGATCACTGCACGTGTCATGGGCCATGCAGCTGTCTGCAGCTGGTCGTCGAAGTCTGACCATCACGCGGTAACAGCTGCCATGCGACGTTTGGGATCCCTATCGTCGGGAAGCGTCTCTAGCATCAGCCCTTGATACAACTGCCCGAGCCCCCTTTGCTTCATGATCGTGTCCCCAGCCAGCAACTAAGCCGAGCCTCTCAGGAGCCCACACTTCGATGTCTCCTATCCATCCATGAGCCTTAACCTTCTTGGATCTTCCTTTCAGCAGGCCGCCAACCTCGTTCCTGAATCTGCAACTCCCGTTTCCAAATTTGCCAAGATCGTTGAGAAAGACAATGAGATGAGCTAGATCGCCAGGCTTCAGACTGCTCGACCGCCCACGCTGAGGCACCTAGCCTAAGTTACCAAGGAAGATCGGGCGGAGCGCTTCCGGTTCCGACAAGTGGCAAGAGCGCTGCTTCCTCCGTTTGCCAGGTAACTCGATTCTTTCCCCGCCCCCCTCGCCCTCTGACTTTTCTTCTCTTCCATCTCTCTTCAGCCTCCTTCGTCTGGCCCCGTGCGTATCTTCCTATTTCTTTACTGTCGCTTCCTTCGCCGCACTTGTGCACTAATCATCGCTTCCTCGCATTCCCTCGCAGTGTAGCCGCCGGTGCCTCCTCCATGCCGCCATGCAGAAGGTGTTGGGTGGTCTTCGAGCTCCATGCTCGTCAAAATCACTCGTGCAAAACTGATCCAAACCACACACTCGTCGAGCCTCGCACTCGTCGAGCCTCGCACTCGTCGAGCTCAAAAGCACTTTCTTTACTTTGCCTGTTCTCCCTCATCAGCTACCCCACTTCTTCACAACCTAGTTATACGTGGATTCGCCTCTAGCTTCCCCTTTTCTGCACTTGGCCAGTGCTTTGTCGAGTTCCAGGCTCCCAGTCTCGGTCCATTTTGGCTGCGCTTTACCTCTTGTTGAAAACGTTCAAGGATGGAAGGTTTACTGACGTACATCTATCAGTCTACCTCAAACTACTTTCTCGTAAGTGCCCCTGGATCTTTCTGATGATGTCGGTCGAGTTTCATACGCTAACACATTTGTCAGATACAAACAAACATTCAAACGTAAGCTCAATCCACCTGACGTTTGGCTTAGCGACATGTGTTAAACAGGTTATAGAATCACGAAATGGCGAGCAAAGTGGTACAGTCTGCCTTCTTGCTCGTGCTATGCTTCATGCTATATGCTTACCAGAGCCAGAACCATTCATACGCTGCTGCTGCCTTCGCCGTGGCTCTGCCGCCTCGCCCCGCCTCGGCCCCGCCGAGCACCACTCCCGGCCCTCTCCCCGGCTCTTCCCATGGCTCCGGCCCCTCTCCTGCCGCTGTCGCCGTCAATGACGGCAGCGAAGAGAACGAAAAGAAAAAGAAGAAGAAGAAGAAGGCCAATAAGTTCCGCCCGCAGTGCTCGCACTGCCAAAAGTGGGGTCATGTGGCCGGAGACTGCTGGGGGCTGCGTAAGTCAATATCCCACGGTCGGTAGGCTTATAAAACCTGACTAATATTATATAGTAGCTGCAAACATGGTGTTGAGCATGCTCGTAAGTTTTCGATACTAGCCACGTATGCTCAATGGCTAATGGCGGTGTTTGTCTAGGATCGTCACCGCCCCCGACGCCGAAACCGTCATTCGGCTCCAAAGCCCAACAAGAAGGCTGAAAGGGGGGGGGGCTGCGGCCGCTTAGGCATTTCCAAAATTCTCGTCTGTTTTTTTCCAGATTTCTTTCTGACATTTCTTTTTCTGGTGATTGAACGGTTTGCCATTGGCTTTCATGTTGTGGAATATCTAATAATGCAACGCTTCACTGCCCTTCACGCTTTGGTTCGTTAATTCACTATTGCTGTTGTTTCGTCTGATCTGTCGGAGCTCGTGAACGCCCATTACTACTTCTCAAACGTCGTCGCCATGGTCTTCTTGCCCGCCGCAATCAAGGGCGCATAATCGGTCCCCAAGAACCGTCCTTTCATATACCAGATGAGGAAGCTAAAAACTTTGAAGCTGCCCATCTGGCCTGTTGCGCGGCTGCGGCCAAGCGTCACGCCGTACAAGTCTTTGGTAGAGACCTGATATTCGGGTACCGCGCCGCCGTCGAGGTACTGTGGCAGGGATTTGATGAGGTGAACCGTCTGAGTCTCGGCCGTCATCGCCCTTGACGCCTCGAGGCTGCCGGCGTCGCCAATCACGAAAATGTCGGCATGTCCTTCGGCTTGTAGCCGCGTCGTCTGCTTGATGTAGCCGTGCCCGTCGAGCATACTAGCCGGCGCAAAGCCAGTGTTGGGCGTCACGCCCGTGGTGGGGATGTAGGCCTGCGTCTTGAGCGTCGTGGTGCTACCATCGGCTGCGCGAAGCTCAAGTATCGTGTCCCCGCCAGATCGAGTGGCCCCGGTGACGGTGGTGTTGGCGATGATCCTGACCTTCATCTTCTCCAGCTCCGTCTTGGTCTGTTTCCGCACGCTCTGCATGACCGCTGGCGACAGGGGCAAGTCGTCGGTGTGGACAAAGTATACATCTTTCCGGCCGCCTTTGGCGTACTCGAAGCCGAGCTCGCCAGCAGTCTCGGCGCCCGTGAGGCCGCCACCGGCCACGACGATGGTCTTTGCACTCTCAATGTCCTTCTGCAGACTGCGCAGCTTCTCCACCGTCTTCTCCGTCGTATCCATGACCTTCCACGGCATGCCATCTTTGGCCGACGTGCCAGTCGCGATGATCAGCGTGTCGTACGCGACAGTTCGTGTGTCGCCCGCGTTGGATGCGACAGTGACGATGTTGCCAGAAGGATCGAGCGCGCTGGCCTTGCCGAGGACAAACTCGAACTTGTCGGCAGGATACTCGCGAAACATGGGCTCGAGGGCAAACATGACCTTGTCGTCGGCCAATTGACCGGGGACGACAACGCGAGGCATGACGATGGGCCAATGAAAGTGTGTGTTGGGCGCAATGACAATCATCTTGAGGTCGTCACGGGTGAGCACGGCGGTGCGCATGATCTGGCGGATGACAGGGGCGGCGGCCAGGCCCGCGCCAAGAACAACGATTGTCTTCATGACTGTCGGAGTGATGTATGCCCAGAGTCGAAGTTTACTCGGTGGCTGCTTGGGCCTTGTCGACTTGCAGAAGAAGTGTCTGGTTCAGAGGATGATTGCAAGTGTGGCAGACGCTGAAGGCATTGGACTTTGCAATGTACAGATAGTCGATCTCACCGTTACTGAGAGATGAGAGAAAGAAAGAAAGAAGGAAGTTTATAAGTAGGTCAACTACACTCTACGAACGACATTTGATGATTCGTAATCTTGTTATTGTGCCACTCCCATGTTCCCGAGTTCTGACAAAGGCTCGCGCGCGGCAATCCCGCAATAGCGGTCCGTCAATGTCAACAGCCCACCGCAGGACGAGAAGAGAAGCCTCCGTAGTGAGCAAGCCATGGTTCTTGGCATTTGTGCGTAGTCGCAAACATGAATCGGAAGAAGCAAGATTCCACGCGAAAGTGTCGGGATGGGGAAATCTCCGTCGAGGTCACAGCCAAGCGCGCGGGACGGAGATGTCGAGGACTCCACCAGTCTTCGTTGCGGCCAATCAAGAGCTTTACCGCCGGCTTCCCGTCCGGGCGGCACGGTGCATTTGTCAGGTTACATAACGGGCGTCGATTGCTACGACTGCCGCCGCGGCTGAATTAATAAAGGTCGTAGAAAACATTGCTTGAATGGCCGGAGCTCCCCCCTTTTCTCCGCCTTGTTTGGGTTTTTGGGGCCCGACGGCCTCGGCTGTTGCGGCGGCGGCGGGAAGCTGTGGTGTTCTAGTCAAACGACGCCATCAGCATCATGTCGCCAGTAGTCTGTACAGGCACAGGACTCAGGAGCATCGATACTTGCCCCATGATTGTACGAGCAAAACAAGAGATTTTCCCCCATGCCGGTATATGATGTTAGTGGTCTAAGAGGTTTACTTCGAGGATGGAGAGAAATGACAGTGCAGGCTTTGTACTTCTGAAGCATGAAGCAAGTAGCGCAGACAGTATATTTGCCATCTCACATAGCGCACAAGCGCCAGGCACGCGACGCGAGCTTGGCTCCCCGAATCTAGACTTATGTTGGGAGTCGGAGCCTCACTCCTGGTGCATATACACTGGCTGCGTCATCAGCAAACTTGTCTCTTTGGTGACAACGGACGACAGACAATGAGCTGCAGCCATCACTTCAATGTCTCTCGGTCACCTGGGCGCGATTTATCCATGAGCCGAGAGGGCATACCAGCTTCGGAAAGTGTTTGTTTGCATTCTATTTTCTTCATCTATCCAATGCACAGCTCTCGGGTAAGTCGGAGACGAACCGTCAGCGAATCGCCTCACTCCTGACGCTCTTGGACAGCAAGGAACAACTGAGTTTTCGGCATCCAGCCAAACTTCGTCTTCTCTCGCCGCCGCCAGTGCTCGACTGTTGACTTCGTTCGGGAAACATCAAAACCAGAGGCGCGCCAAATTACACCACACCTCGATGCTGAGACTTCGAGGCACGCTTTCAGTCCGTGTCGATGTCTTCTTTCGAGGGCCACCTCGCACTTGGCTTCTGCAAAATCTCGGCGTGACCCTCGCCACGTTCTATGCAGACGCCGACCGGCGTTCTACAGGCCAAGTTGTTGGTCGACTGCTTCCTTGTCATCAGATGACGTCGCCCAGCTGGCGGTGGGTTGGAACGACCCCTGAGCAACGCGCTCCAAACCAGCGGAAGTTGCTCGTCAGACTGAGGTCGCTTGGCTTATTGCACGTCATCGCAGACTATACTCGCACAGTAGCGACTTCATGGCCCCAAGAAGTCTGATGATCTTTATCACTTTACAGACAAGCTGCCATCAGAATGATCGACAATGCACAGGAGCGACGGCTTCCGATGCGGACACATCAGAGCTCACTACATTTCTTTCCACGTAGCAAGTTTGCGCCCCGAGAAACACCAAGAAAGGACAGCTCTGCTTGGATGAGCATATGAACCAGGCCTTTTGAGACCACAAGTCATCCGGAAATCCCCTCTTTTCGGATCGAAGCGAGGACCAACTATCCGAGGCGGAGATTCCATTTCAAAGGTGAGCGAGGTATCATGCGCCTGACACATCTTACCGGGAAATGACGGTCGAATATCGTCATATGCGGCGTAGCTTCACTGGATCAGAACTTGCATATCTGGCTTCCCTGCCGAGTTACATGCAACGGGCCCGTACACGCACTCTCGCGACGTCATCCGCTCAGGCCAACTTCAATGTCGAGCAAACAGGTCATGTTTGCAGCAAACCACAAGAGTCATGCTGCAGGGCACATGGTCTCACGCAGTTACGATTCCATGGAACCACACCACTAGAGCCGCGCTGCAGAGACCCGCGTAGGGCCCGCAGTGAAGCTCCCGTGGACGAGCACGATGACGTTGCGTGCATGCCGCGACGCTGCCAGCACAGAGCATACGCTTACAATTGTTATCACACGTGTTGCTCCACTGCGACGGAGATGCGAGGACGGGAGCATGTTTGGTTGCAGCAGATGCAATAACAGCACACCACACCACCAGGCATGGCCAGCGATGACCGGCCTGGGCAAACTGTGCTTTGGTGTTGGTCGCGGCGGGAGGCCACATCCACGTCGCAGCCGCTGGGGCCACCAACCCGACAAATCAGGGTTTCATGCAAGTCAAAGCAACTCTTCTGGTACGAGGATCAGTCATATGATGCAATGCAAGTCGACCTTGGTCGTTGGCGGATTGTACGCATCTTCAATGATGACAGCAGCCATCCGATCAATATGTCGAAGAGGAAACCATGCCCTCAAAACAGGCCCACAGGCCCACGACATTATGATGCGTCCTCTCGGACACTTGCATAGTGTACTCGTAGGAAACTGCATGCCAACGACTCTCCGCGAGACTGCGCCGCAAGCGTCATATCCGCCTTCCCTGCGAGCGCAGTCGACGAAGCCGCACGTCAAGGCGGTTAGCCGTCAGCTGAACCGTGCCGTCACGGCACATCCAACAAGTCTGCAATGTCATGGATTAGCAATTGAGGACAAGGTAATGCTGGTGGCGTCGTATTGCATCATGAGTGACGATGGCGGTTTGGGGCTGCTCGTCACCTTCCAGGGGTTGGCACAAATCGTCATCGTCGAGGGCCGGCAGACGCCCTGCGTCAGCCAAAGTTGGTCGCCAGAACCCACAGAGCTCAGGTACGGCCAACTTGTGTGCTCCTGCACTAGGTGTCCTCATAGACAAACATGCTGCCTTGGTATCATGCCCTTGAAATGCTTACTGTTGTAGACTTTGCCCCGACATCAATGGGCGTCAAGTAAAGAGGTCTTGAGAAACCAAGTCGATGCGATCTCGAGGTTCCTGACAGGGTACTGGGGATCTGGAGCCTCTGTGAGGCCAACAGCAGGGAAGGCTACCAGCCGCAGAGACAGGGTCAAGACTCGACGGACCACACGCCGAGACCCATTGATCAGCGGCCCATATCCTGGTGCTCCATCGTCGTACAAAACTCGTGGAGCAGGCAGCGCACGTGCCAATGACAGGGCAGAGGACCGCTGCAAGCAATGACACTCGAAGGGTCTTGAACCCCAGGTAGTGGAGAGCTTGATAGCCTCCCTCCGGCCGGCTTGAGAATGAGATCGTCGCCCGGTGACGCAGGGTCCAGCCACGAGAATGCACATCACCAAGGATACAGTCAGGGGTGACATCAAGCGGCGTCGGAAATGTGACAGGCCGTACGGTGCAGTTTGCTTTGGACGGAAACGTTTTGTGGCCGGGACGGTCGATCCCCTAGACCAGTGAGGACGAGTGACGGAGGAGGCGGAGCCTGAGGGCCGTTTGGGTGCGTGACATCACCGTCGTGGATGGTCGCTAACTGGGTGCGGGTGGCGTCGGTGACCTCACCGGGAGCTAGCCCCAGCTTTGTGATTGGGGAGCACCGAGTCACGTCTCCGGCCCTGACCTCATCCACCGTTTTCGAGCGACGTTCTTGTTTGACGCAAGCCATCGCTGCGTTTGTGCAGTTGCGTCGTTGGCTGGTCGGCCTGACCCACCACGGTTGTCGACGATTCAGCGCTTCGAGGGGGCGTGTCCGCTGTTGTAGAGAGGGTTGCTCCGATCTGAGGTTATTCATTCGGCCCTGGGGAAGTCGAGACCTTGGTTGTTTTGACCCTTTTCCGCATCATGGGAAGTATGGGCGCGGTTACTTTAGAAGAGGGAACTGAATAATAGGCCTCCTGCATGGCCAGATCCGACCCTAAGATTAGGAATCGGCCTCGTGACAACGATGCCATCTCAGCGCTTGAATGCCATGTTAGGAGAGGAGACCTTGAGAAAGATCGCGACCAAATGCACTGGGTGCACCCGCCGCTTGCTTCGATAGGCAGGCCGAGCAGAGATGCGGCAAAGTCTCCCGCTCCGCACTCCACCCTCCTCGTCGTGACGTCTCCGCGTTCCTCAATCCGAGACCCGCCGTCATTCGCGTAGCTGTGCAAGGCTTTGCCCACGCTGATCTGTCTCGTGGTCTGCCTAACCAATGACCTCATGGCAATGACCGGGCGGCGGCCTAGTCTCGACCCTGGAGTGCAGATCCCTGTTGCTCGTTGCGCTGACGGCATGGGCAGCCACGGTCTAGACGCTGAAGCCACCTCCGGCACTGCCGTTGGCTGCAGGTTTGAGTGCAAACGTATGCTGGCTGGAGCCGCCTGTAATTACGGTAATGTGCTTTCTTGCGCGGCATCGCCGACATTCCGACGAGATCGGAACGGGCTGTGGCTTGCGTGTCACCCGCGAGGCGGACAGGCTCTGTCGTCGTCGACCCGAGCGACGGCCTTTGTCGGCCGGTCAACAAGATCTGGGACCATGACATCGCACATGGCTTCAAGATCAGCGGGGCCTTCATCTTTGTTCATCGACGTCCGGCTGAAGCCTTCTGCAACTTGGCTCTGGCGGGTGCGAGCGATGGCGAGGAGGAGTGGGTGTGGGCGTGCGGCAAGGACCCTGAGCTCATAGGTGTGGGCCCTAGACAGAGGCTGGGAGGTGAGAGACATCGAAACAGCGGATGAGGGTGTGCTCGACCCTGGTGCCGTTACGCCATCGCGAGCGCCGATCGGTAGAGTCTTTTTTCGGTGGCGGGCGTGCGGGATGGGGGAGAAGAGTTGACGACTTCCATTGGGAGAGGACCGGTGGGGGCCGTCACTGGAGCTCGCTCGTCACCAGCTGCAGGACTCCAGGTTCCCCCCCAAGCCAAACCAAGCCGCAGGTGGGCTTCAGGGCCCCTCCCGTCTAAAGGGCCCCCCCGGCCACTGTAGCAACACCCCACACCCCCAGAGCACAATGGAAGCCTACCAATCCCAGCATGCCTAGCCAAACGCGTAGAGCTCCCGTCATCCTTAAAAGCACTCCGAGTTCCGCTCCCCTCTCTCATGACTATTCAACTCCCATCGCATCAACAAATCATCACCAACATCTTCACTCTGCACAAACACTCAGTTACCTGTTCCATTCTACGTCTACCGCTTCTTGGCCAGATCACTGCCATTATCCACCACTTCGACGTTAACCAGACACCGCTACTGCATCAACTACCTCCCCCGTAGGACCAACACAAGACAAATAATCAACATGCCTGCCTCTTCAAGCTCCTACTCCATGGCCGTGCCTGCCTCTCCGCCACCGCCGCAGAGCCTTTCCACCTACTCGCGCTTCATCCGCGACCACACTAAGCGCCAGATGGAGTCATTTGGCGCCTACTCCCCCTCCAGCACCCGTTCTCGAGGCAGCGGCAGCACCTCCTCCACCAGCAGTTCGCTGAGCAACGGTGTCCTGCCATCCGAATACCACTCGTAATGACCAGTACGCAGATGAGTTGCGTGTGGCGCATGTTTGCGACAACACGGGCGTTCTTGGTGCAGCGAAATGGAGAGCTGTAAAACGAGGAATCGACTGCTCCAAGCAGTCTTTACGGGCTGTCTCGGACTTTTCTCCGATCATTATGAAATAATACGGGCATTTATTGGCGTTATGGATATGTCATTCGAAACGGTCGGCTGTATGAGGTACAAACACACGGGCATTGCAACGGTGTATGATACGGTTCGGCGATGTCAAGCGTTAGAGAGTTGGCACATGGCCAGCCGCGAAATTTTGAACATTCAATCACGATATGCAGAGCCAAAGTGATTGAAGCACATGTGTGACACATCGTATTGCTGGGACGGCCATGGCCAATTTGGTATCATTAATTCGCACGTTAGTGATGCTATATTGTCCTATTTATAATCTTTCTCTATGCGCCTCTTAGTGATCCTGTATGTTCGTCGCCGGCATCATCATATCATGGGCCTGAGACCGTTCGTGTTCAAAGTTCGTCGACGCTTGTCAATAGACGAGCCTAGCAGTCCTAACCGTCTGGCCCTCATACCAAAGAGGGTTTCTTCTTGATTCCGAGTAGTGCCGAGTGATCCTTCTTCTTCTTGACCACCCTCTTAAATGTTGGAGGAAGTGGTGGAGGTGGCATGTCGGTGCGCGAGCTCGCCAAGGCACTATTGCCTGGACCGTTTCGAGATGACGACGACGACGACGACGACGACCCGTCCAATGCAGATGAGCTGTTGGAAAGCTCTGGCTCGTCTTCAATTTCAATGTCGGCTTTCCCCCGGGCTGCCGCAAACGCTCTCTTCGCTGCCTCTTCGTCTTCTCTCTCTTGCTGTGCACGCTCCTCGTCCCCGCTTCGCACAATAGTATCCGCATAGTCCACCCCTTCCTTTTCCGATCGGTTTATCCTGGCGTTTCTTTGGCGAATCTCGTCGAGCGCATCCGCTGCTGCCATTTCGCGTCGGGCGTCGGCGTTCTTCGCTTCAAGGTCCGCCATCGCATTCTTCTCCTCCTCGCCAGCCGCCTCTGCTTCTTCCTTTTCGAGTCGATCTAGTCTCTGCTGCATCGTCTCTTCCGCGGTGTTTCGGTTCCTCCACGGCTCCATGTTCCGCACGGCGCCCTTGACCATGGCATAGTCGTTGTTCTTCGGGTCGGTTCGAAAGGTGATTTCCGCGCTGCATCTGGTGCATTTGATGTGAAAGAAAAAGACCTGGATGCCCAGGTACCTCTCTTCCAGGTTGGTCTCTTTCCTCGAGTTGAACTTGCGACCCTTGTAGATGAACTCTCCGCAGGTCATGCAGCGCATCGAGAAAGGCGCCATGAGGCGGACGGTCTGGATTCGCGGACCGCTCGTTTTTGGACCGCGACGTCGAGCAATGTCTCTCGGGTCAAAGTCTGGCGGGTAGTATTTCTGGCTCGAGGTTAGCTCCCAGGCGCTTTTAACATACTTTACGACCGAGGTCTCTTACCTGAAGGACTTTGCGTTCAGACATGGTGGGCTGTTGATGCTACTGTCGCGTAGAGTTGAAGTCGGGGACCGTGTTTTGGTGGCAAACCCACCGCGAATAAAGTGCTCCTATAAACGCACGTTCGATTCCGTTCGGACGAGTGTTGGCGACAGTCTCAAAATGCCCGGATCTTATCAGACGCAACTTCGCAAAGGGTGGAGGATGAAGAGGCCAAGTTCAGTGCTGAGGTCGAGGCTGATTACCTTAGTTTAGTAGTTGACGGCGGAGTCGGAAAATAGCCGGCGGCGCCGCACATGACTCCCCGCGGAGAGGAGAGCCCCATAAAAAGGTGCACGGCTGACTGATCCGAGATCCAAACGTCCAACCTCGAATCGCCCCTCGGTGCCGTCGCCTCGCAGTTAGAACCTCTATTTCAAAGCTCGGCCTTACTTTATTGTCCCCCACTGCATGCTGGGGCCTTGAACGTGAACCCGGTGTTGTCGTAATCTCAAAAGGTTCTAAGCAGCCATTTGATACGCTCCACGCGCTTCACATCGCGAAGCCGACGAGTCTACAGCCACTACACTCGATTTCGAAGCCTTGCGCGGCGCGCCCTTCACAACCATGCCAAAGGCCGAGGTTGGCTCGACGAGGCACTTGGCCAACAAGCTCAAGAGCAAGGGGCTTCAGCGGCTGCGATGGTACTGCCAGGTGTGCGAGAAGCAGTGTCGCGACGCAAACGGCTTCAAGATGCATACGCAGTCCGAAAGCCACGTCCGTCAGATGCTCGTCGTCGGCGAAGACCCCAAGAAATTCATCAACGAGTACAGCAACCAGTTCCTGAGCGACTTCCTGCAGTTGTTGAAGACGGGTCACGGCGAGAAGCCAGTCCTCATCAACCACTTTTACCAGGAATACATTGCCAACAAGGTGCGTGGCATGCCGAGCCGACTCGCAAGAGAAATGACCAGCTAACGACGCGTAGGAACATATCCACATGAACTCGACCAAGTGGCCATCTCTGACGGAATTCGCCAAGCACCTGGGACGGGAAGGCATCTGCAGGGTGGACGAGTCCGACAAGGGCATCCAGATCGCCTGGATCGACAACTCACCCGATGCGCTGCGACGGCAGGAGGCTCTACGCAAAAAAGAGGCACAGGACCAAGGCGATGAGCAGCTCGAGCAGCGTATCATCAAGGAGCAGATCCGACGCGCGCAAGCGTATTCTGCGGCTCGCGAGGTGGACGAAGAGGAAGAGGTCGAAGCTCGAAATCTGAAGCGACAAGATGGAGAGAAGATCAAGCTCTCGTTCGGCGCAAAGCCAAGGGTGGACAGCCCAGCGCTGAAGCAGTCAGATCTCCCCAAGCAGCCTTCCGCTGAAGCCGCGGCGCCAAACGAGAGCGACAAGAGTACCGAGGCAGACAGGCCACCTGCCAAGCCCAGCGGGTTTGGAGGGCTTTCAATGAAGTTGAGTGGCAAGCCGCAAGGCAAAAACGTATTTGCGCAAGCAAAGAAAAACGCCTTGGCGGCCGGGGGAACCAAAAAGGATGCCAAGATCGAAGCGCCAAAGAAAATGAGCGAGGCGGAGAGGATAATGAGGGAGGAAATGGACCGAAAACGGTCGCGGTCGTCGGCTGGGTTCGGGATGCCTCCTGGGAAGAAGCATCGAAGCAGCTGAGCAAGGCATGGCGAGACGATATAGACGGCGTTTGGGGGTGGGCACTGGGTGCCTCGGAATGATACCACAGCAACGACATGAATTTTCAAGATATCTTTGGCCTATTTTCCCGATGATTCCTTTTCTCACCGGCTCAACGCCTTGTTCGCCTGTCCGTGCCCAAAAAAACGCAACATCGTCGTCCACGATCGTTATGAATCCGCCTCGGTCTCGGTGCCGTCCCTCCTGCTTCCTCGTTAGCCTCCTCGTCCAGAGCAGAACAAGCGCGGATTCGACTCACGGGATGTACTGTATCCTATACTCGTCCTCGAGCGTCGACCGGATCTCGTCGGGCAGCTGCCCAGAGACCTTGATGGCGTAGACGCCGCCCACGTAGCCGTCCAAGCGCTGCCACTTTGCGATCCACGACTTGGCCGGATTCGCAAGCGTGAGCAGGCCCTCGAACACCTGCGACGTGCAGCTCTCGATCTGGTCCTGCGAGCCGGCGAGGTGCAGGAACTCTTCGCAGTTGGGGCACCCTTCGTCGCGGAAGCGCTGCGGCTCACGGTTAGCTTTCTGATGGGGGCGGGCTGCGAAGCCTTGGGCCGGGCGGCGCGTACGCTGTAGGTCATGACGATGGAGCAGACCATGCAGGCGCGCAGGTAGCGCTGCTGGCCGGGCGTGACAAAACTGGACGACGACATGGCTGGGGTTGTCGGGCCGTTGGAGTCGCTGCGACGAGGGTTGGCAGCAAGTCGAGGCCGACTTCAAGATGGATGCTGATGGTACGAAGAGAGCCTTGGCGTCGGGGTCGCTGGAATATGCATATATACAGAATATGCATCAACCATAGTTCAAGGCGACGTGCTCCTACAAAGAAACCTTTCACTGCGCCTCATGAATGCTACAGCAACATAACAACCTTTTTAGAGGAGAGAGAAAAAAGAAAAACCAAAATGACGACAAGTACGCCATCGAGTACACCAAGACAAGGCGCGCCCAAAGCAGGGCTAGAGTCCTCACACGAGCTCCTCACCTGCACCATCAAATCACCCCCCTTCTCATACGTCCACCTGGAGCTCGTAACAGACGGCCCCAACGCCATTGTGCTGGACAACTTGCAGGTCAAGTCGTACTGCACTGCAGCGCTACGACAATTCTTGGGCCTCACCGGTGCGGCACTCTCGATGGACATTCTCAAGGCCGAGGGCAGCGAGTGCTGGGTCCGCATCCCACGGCAGGATCTCGGCTCCTTTGCCGCTGCCATCACGGCTTGGAAAGGCATCCACGAAGGCGGCACGCAATGTTTGCTTCGAATCAAGCAATGCTCTGACTGGCTTGGCATGATGGTGGGTACCGATGGCCAGGACCGACTGTGGAATAGCTGAGGCCCCAAAGACTTTGGAGCTGCGCACAATCCTAGAGTCTACACGGGTATCTATGTGCTTCTTACTGTCTACCCGGCCCAAAGGCAATCCAATCGAGCTATTCCAGACGCCGGGGCCTATTTCTTGCCGACGCTCTAAGCCTTGGCGCCGAACCTCCAATCTACATCAAAGACGACATGAGAGAGCTTTGGGCGTACGCCTGTCAAGTTGGTCAGCCAGCAGTCTGTCGGGCGATGACATTTGAGTCTTACCATAGGCTTGATGTCTGGGTGAGGAACGGCATCAAACTGCTCATACTGCAGCTTGTAGTCGGAGCGGATGTTGATGTAAGCTCCACGGTTCTCCGTCGAGTCGCAATACCTTGGAGCAGAGAAGACTAATGCGGCCAATTAGATACCCGGGATATCTCCATAGAGAACACGCAAACACGTACCTGTGATGCATCGTCCGTCGTGCTGCACTTCGTAGCCGTCCATGCGCACCTCGTGACTCCGGATGACAGCCTCGAGGCCGTTCTTTTCGCAGAATCGCTTGGTAATGTCAGGCCCAAACTGCATGCCGACACCTCTCTTGCTGGGTCCACGGCCTTCCTCCTCTTGTGGATCGGTCCACAGCATCTCCATCATCAAGCCAGCCTGGCCCGGTTGCCGCTGATTGTGTCTGTTCAGCTTTCGAATGTCGTTTAGAGTGACGCTGTCGTCGGAGAACAAGCCGCCGTGAAGAACCAGATACTTTTCCCCAACCAATGTTGCCAAGGGCAAAGCAGAGAAACTCTCAGAGAACAGCTTGAAAGTTCTGCAACTCTAGTCAGCAATTGAGCTGGCAGTCTTCAGACGATGACCTCAAACCTTTCATTGTATTTTGCCTTGCACTCTCCCTCAAAGCCGTAGACGCGGTTCATGTCGTCCGTCTCATGATTGCCTCGGTTCAGGAAGAAGCCACCGGGCCGCAGCCACTTGTACGCGTACAAGAGCAAGGCAATCTCGGTCGACCAAGATCCTCGATCAACAAAGTCGCCGTTGAACAGGTACCAATGCTTCTCGGTCGGTGATCCATTGCGTCGGAAGAGCTCCATGAGGTCAAAATATTGTCCTAGAGGTGGGGTGTCAGTGAAAGTCGGGATGGATAATGCAGCTCAGCTACTGACCATGCGTGTCACCGCAGACGGTGAGTTGGACGTCATCCGGAATCTTCATCTCGACCATGGTCGCCTCCTCGTAGACAATCTCTTTGATGGCGAGGATAATCTGGTAGACATACTTGCGATGTAGCTTCTTGCCCTGCTTGAATCGCTCGGTCATGTCGTCGATAAACTCCTGTGTCATCTCGTTCTCGAGGCGCACACCATCGTAGTCGGCTTCAACGTCCATGGAATCCAGGTCGAGACCCTCGGCTGCCGACGGCTCATCGCCGATCTCGATGGCCGCGAAAAAGGCCAGCTGTCGCACAATCTTCTTGCAATCTTCCAGCTTGAGCCTGGCATCTTTGTTGTTGGGGTCTAGCTTGACGCATTCCTTGAAGTCGCTGATTGCTTCCTTGGGCCGGAGAATTGCAGTTCGAGCAAGACCGCGCCGGTAGTAAGCCTAGCAGAGTGTGAGATGGACGCCCGAGCAACACTACGCAAGCTTGGCTTCATCACCTACCTTGACCAGCTTCGGGTTCAGTTCGAGTGCCTTGCCAGCGTCTGCGATGGCGTATCCATATGCTTCGGTCTTGATGTACGCCTGGGGAGTGGAGAGGGCAACAGGTCAGTCACGCGACCAGCGCACTCGGGCCACTGCGCCGAGGAATTCGGCTCACGAACCTGGGCTCGATTGGTGTAGAAAGTTGGCTCCTTGTTGTTGCGCTCGATGGCTTTCGAATAGAAGTCGACGGCATGAATGAAGTCGCCGGCGGCAAAGGCCTTGTTGCCGCTGTTCTTCAGGTCCACGGCTTCTTGCGACATGATGATAGGTGGCGGGTGAAGATGGACGGGTAGGGTCGAGTCTGTCGTAGATACGACGGTCGTTTGCACCGCGGCACGCCCCAGAGAGGACTTGCCTGTGTCGACGAGATGGTGCTACAGCTCCACAGAAAGGAGGGATTAGGAACGGCGGCGGTCTAGGTGCAAGTCTAGGTGCAAGTCGCGAGGTCAGAAGTGAGACGTCAAAGGACTTTTGGCTGGGCGCGGGAGGGAGAGGTCTTTGGTCAGGCCGCCTCTCAATTTCCAGCCAAAGTTGGAATCGAATCCGACCTAGCCTCGAAATTGCCCACCCGCTGTAGCTGCCGCTGGCTCGCTGCCATGTGCACTGTGGATAAGCCTTCCAGGGCGTGGATGGTGCTAGAAGCCGGACCTATTCAGCTAGCCGCCGTCTGGAGGCGCTCTGCGATCGAGCGATCCGCAGATTGATAGCAGCGTCGTGGGGGAACCGCATATCGGTTAGTTGCATCCGTGGGTCGCCTCCCGGTACTCGTACGGACCCTTGCACCTTGCCGCATCACACATGTTACCTGACCTTTAAGTTTCAACTTCGCTCGACGCCCATCTTTGTCGCAAACGTCCTGGATCGGTCGCGCAAGCCCAGCTCGACGCGCAAATCTGCACAAGGAGCCTGTTGACGTAAAAAAATATGGTCTGAACGGGTCCGGCGCGCAACGGCCTGCGCTCGTCAGCATCCATGGACCCGAAGCCGTCCGAGTCAAAAGCCCTGGTGCGGAAGAGGGCCGACACGGCGTCGATGCCGCCGCCTCCTGCGGTCAAGAAAATCAAGAGGCCGCGACAAGTTTTGAATGAGGAAGAGTACACGGAAACGCTTTCGCAAATCATCGCGAGGGACTACTTCCCTGGGATCGAGGCATCAGCTGTACAGAACGAGTACCTGGATGCCCTCGAGTCGCTGGACGTCAAATGGATCTCAGGCGCCGGCCAGAGGTTGCAGCAGGCCATGACACCAGGACGCTCAAGAACACCACTCACTTCCAGACAATCTCGGGGCGCCGGACAAACTCCAACCACATATGTTGGGGAAACTCCTGCCTCCGTGGCGTCAACGGCTGTTGAGGAAAGGCAGCGGCCGGGGGCCGACATGAGTCTTTCCAAGTTTCAGGCTACCTACACCAGCGAAGACAACGAGAGCTTCTACAGAATGGTAGACAAACAGAACCAGAAGAAAGCAGACAAAAATGCCTGGCTGTGGAACAACAACAAACTTCCATCCAAACAAATGATCAAACAAAAGGAGGTCAAGGATGAGCTGCAAAAGTCACGAAGCCTGACGGATGACGGATTCAAGCGGGACCGACTTGCCATTACAGATGGCGACGACCGACCAGCGAGGCCCGATGCCTGGGATGCCGCTCCGAGGAACGGCCTGATGTTTGAGCCGAGCGACTTGGACGATGGCCTCGTCACCGTTGCCCAGAAAGCCGAGGAAGCATCGCGGATGGCGCCCAAGTCTATCGTGTATGAGAACACAAGGATACCGCAGCCACATGTTCCACAGAGACCACCTTCGCCCACTGCATCCTCGATCCGGGATGCTATAGCAGGAAAGCCGCGTCAGCGAGACCAAGACTCCAGTCTCGTTGGGGGTGGCGAAACACCAAGGGTCAATGGCTATGCATTCGTCGATGAGGAAGACGATGAAGGCGACGCCGCGCAACCCCCCGCTACTACCATCGACCTAGGGCCTGGCGACATGCACAATCCCTTTAAGCTGCAGCAACAGAGGACCAGAGAGTCCCTACATGAACGATTGGTCGACCGGATGGCGCAATCCAATAAAGAATCGTCGCGCAACGGGCTGACTGGAAAGACCGAGACGCCACTGGTCCCGAGGTTTCCAAGCAGTCCGCGAGTCTCGGGAGACTTCACACCTGCAGCCCAAAGACTTTTGAGCAAGATGCGCACACCAAGGAGCAAGACGTCTGGTAGCTCTTTCGGCCGGTCGACGCCTAGGCAGCCGAGGGGGTCGCTCCTGAGGAGCGTTACCCGGTCCAGCTCGAGACAGGGCTGAAGAGCTGAACTGCCGGAGAGGGAGAATGGTGCTACATTCGCATACGCATTGATATCAGGTCTGATTTGGCGGCTAGCGATTGAAAGGTTTTATTGCATGGCCTCGAGCTGTGTGTGGCTCTGGCTCATATGGCCAGCTTCGAAGATGGAGTTGTGGATAGATCATTATAGCACGACGAACAAATCGAGAACTTATGAATCCAATACCCCTTTGACAGAATGTACGACTGTGGAAAGAGGTCAAGGATTCTTTGAATGGTTGGGAATATGATGCGGAACGCATTGTATTTTGTATCGGATATGGCTTGACGCAAGAGATGGCCTCGAGGCAAGCGAGAGCACCACCAAGGGCTTCTCTAAAGTGAGTTGACAGGAGAGAATGATCATCTCAAAATTGTTTTTTGTTCATGATGACAAAACGCAAGGGGGTTACATTGCGTAGACATTTTGGTCACCAGTGTCTGCGTTGTGTCCAGGCATGAAGGCTCGCTTAGCTGCATACATACGTCAACGAAGAGATCGTCACACTTCGCTCTGCGGAGCTCTCATTTTCGACCGCCCATCTGTGCAGCACCAGCAACGTCCCCGGAAAGCCCCGTCGTCGATGTGCCCTCGGCCTTCCGAGGTTCGTCAGTCCTCATGAGGTTCGTGGACTTGGCGATTGACGTGGCTGCGCTGCTCAATGCCTCGCGGTCCGTCGCGTCCAAGCACATTGCGCTGCGCAGCCGACAGCTCGATGTATACACTAAGACGTCGAGCATTGCCGTGGCAAGAAGGGCGAACCCTTCCGCCGCACAGCATCCGGGAAACGAGGCAACGACGAGCGCTGGCCGTGAATCAGCGAAGGATGGCGCCCAATTTGCAAAGGCGCAGCATGCGACTTTCCGCCACGGCGATACCATAGATGAAACCACAACAGAAAGAGAGTCGACGGAAACAAGGTTAGAAGCGGACGCCCGAGGCATCGATACAAAGGGTACTGGCTCAGATCCGTTTCTGACGCCTCAACCCCCGATTGCTGCGACCACCAAAGACACAGCGGACGAACTAGATATGCCTCCTGACGTCAATGTCAATATCTTTCATACCGCAAGGGGTTCCAAGATATTGGAGTCACTGCGCAACAAGGACGGGGCCGAGACGAAAAAGTCACCATCCGGAGGGCCTGTCAAGGAGCATCCTCTACGCTACTGGGGCCAGAGACCCCCCGTGGAGATTGATTATGGAACGCCGCCTCCAGTTGCCAAGGATGTCGACACAGCGACGGCGACGGCAGAAGCGAGTCCTGTGTCAATGGAGGAACCTGCTACTCCCGAGCCGCCGGCAGAAACTTCCTTTGCGACGCCATCAGAAGCCTTCACAGAGGCGCAAAGAGCCACAGAGAAGGTGGACGCTGAAACAATCGACATCGCCAAGGAACTGGCCAATGAGGCGGCTCTCACACCAGCGTACAATCTACGAGAGTCCAAGGTGCCGGCGTCACGATTCAGCCGCTTGTGGAACTATGGCGGCCTCGCTGCTGGCATGTTGGGGGGAGCCATGACCGAGGGCGTCAGTCGAGCATTTGGTGGCGGCGGCGAGGGCTCAGTACTGCTCAGCGGGAAGAACATGGAGAGGTTGGTGGCCAAGCTCTCGCGCATGAGGGGCGCCGCCTTGAAGCTGGGCCAGATGATGAGCTTCCAGGACACCAAGATGCTTCCCGCCCCGATCCAGGAGGTCCTTCAACGGGTCCAGGACCGCGCGGATTACATGCCCGCGTGGCAGCGGGACCGGGTCCTCGTCAGCAACCTCGGCGAGAACTGGCGAGACCTGTTCAGCGAGTTTGAGGAGAAGCCCATTGCAGCTGCATCGATCGGACAGGTACACAAGGCCGTGCTCAAGTCCAGCGGCAAGCGAGTGGCTGTCAAGATTCAGTTCCCGGGCGTCGCCGACTCCATCAACTCCGACTTGGACAACCTGGGCGTCCTCCTCAACGCAACCAGCCTGCTGCCCAAGGGACTCTATCTCAACAAGACCATCGACAACGCCCGACTGGAGCTGGGGTGGGAGTGCGACTACGAGCGCGAGGCCCAGTGCGCGAAACGCTACAAGGAGCTCCTGAGCGGCGAGGAAGGCGTCTTCCTCGCGCCAGACGTCCACCTCGAGGCATCGGGCAAGCAGGTTCTCACCATGGATTTCATGGACGGCATCGGCGTCACGCGCGTCACCTCCTTCACCCAAGCCCAGCGCGACTGGATCGGCACGCAAATCATGCGCCTCTGCCTCCGCGAGATCACCGAGTTCAGGTTTATGCAGACGGACCCCAACTGGACCAACTTCCTGTACAACGCCGCCACCAACAAGCTCGAGCTCCTCGACTTTGGGGCCTCGCGCGAGTACCCGGCCGACTTCGTCCGCCAGTACGTGCAGCTCCTCGACGCCGCCTCGCGCGCCGACCGCGAGGCCGTGCGCGAGCTCTCGGTTCGCCTGGGCTACCTCACCGGCCACGAGAGCAAGGCCATGCTCGACGCGCACGTCGACTCCATCCTCACCATTGCCGAGCCTTTCCTCGCCTCGGCGCCCGACGTCTACGACTTCCACGACCAGACCATCACGGAGCGCGTCAAGGCCCTCATCCCCCTCATGCTGCACGAGCGCCTCGCGCCGCCGCCTGAGGAGACGTACAGCCTGCATCGCAAGCTGAGCGGCGCGTTCCTGCTGTGCGCCCGGCTGGGCAGCAAGGTGCCGTGTCGGGAGCTGTTTGTCAATGCCCTGGAGAAGTCGGGTTTTGTTGAGAATAACGAGGAGGCCAAAGTGTCCCCATCAGCTCGTTGATTGATATATGTACCAAAATGTACCATAAGGGGCACCACTTGTAGCATACATAGAAACGTCGCCACTTCGGTGTTGACGGAGCATGGCTAGATACAGCTATTATAGAGCAAACGTAGACTGGGTATCTATCTATCAGGCTTCAAACACTTCACTACAGCATCCTACTGCAAGAATAACCATCTCTGCTCAGTGACGATTCGTCACCCGTTGCAGCGACCCCATCTCCTTCTTCTCTTTGCCTGCAACCTTCTTCCTCTTCCGCTCAATCGCCCGATCGACCTGGCCCTTGCTCATGCTCTCGAAGCGTTGCGTCAGGAGCTGCTTCTTCTGCTCGCTCTTCTTGAGGTAAAAGGGCTTCTTGCCCTGTGCCACCAGCTCCTTTTCCTGCTTGCGATGCTCGAGCAGCAGCTTTTCCTCGTCCTCCTTCTTCTTGCGCGACTTGCGCTTGGACTCCATGGAAAGCAGCTGCCGCTTTAGGTCTTCCTTGGCGTCGGCGTCCTTGGTCTTCTTGATCTGCACGCGCAGATCGGCCATTTCGCTGTCGCGGTAGTCGTCGAGAAAGGCGTAGGCCTTTCCGGACTTGGACTCGTCCACTTTGCCGACCAGCGGGTCGAAGCGTGGGTCGCGGGCCTTGCGCCGCGTATCGGCGAGTATCTCGCGGCGGCGAGAGACGGGCTTCTTGGAGGATTGCTCCTGCGGCGCGTGTTTCGAGGAGCGCTTCATGCTGGGCTTGTCCTCCTTTTTCTTGCTAGGGCGGATGGGGTCTCTCGGCTTTCCTGCCTCTACCGTATCGTCTGCGCCATGCTTTTTCGATTTAGGATCTGTGGGAGGGAGGGAGGCTTGCGCGCGAGCCAGAGCGCCAAAGGAGATGGAGGCAAGGTCGACTCTGGGAGCTGCATCGTTGTCGTCGGATTCCTCAGACTTGAAAGGGTTAGCCATTGCAAAGCAGTTGAGGGAGACGGTTCATCGTCTGCATACCTCGGATCCAGGAGCCGAACCATCTTCCGAGGCATCATCTGCATCGCTCTCACCACCAGCAGCGCCCTCCTCGGACACTTCATCGGCCGAGGATTCATCCCCCGCGTCGGGCGCTGGCTCCCATGGCTCTTCCCTTCGGGCTCGCACACGTCTCTCGAGCCCCAGAGATGGCAATTTTCTTTTCGAAGACATGACTGCTTTGCCGCTGGAGGGTTGCAACCACGGTAGCGCGGCTAAAGGATCGAATGAATGGACGTGACCGAAGTGATGTCTGTTGCCCGTCGGCCTTCCCAGAATTTTGTTGCGGGACCAGCTTATCGATATGTCGCATCAGAGTGTGACGCCACACTGTGTTTGCAACTTCCACGGCAGGGAGATTTCAGGTCTCCAGGTTAGCCGCATAGGGGACTTATTCAGGTACCGGGGCCCCTGCAGGAATGGCGGGGCGGCCCGCTGTTTCACGCATTCGTTCTTCGCGAAGAGGGAATCTCGAGCAACTCCACAGCCGTCGTCTCTCCATTGCATCGACTGCAGTGTACCAAGTGCGGCTCTTGATGTGGCTTCGGAAAACGTGTGCACTCCTTAACCGTCACACGACGCAGGCAACCAAGCCACGACCCAATAAGAAACAGTCTCTCCGCGCCAGGCAGCCTCGTCCGTCCCGTCAACCCGCGCAAACGAGAAATGGACCTACTCTCGACCTGCAGTCTGCCTCAGCAATGAATTACGCACTCGATGCAGCGCACGTGCTGCCTGCGGACCGAGCTGGCCCGCCCATGACATTCGCCGCGCTCCACGGCCAAGCACAATTTCGACCACACCCACAACATTCGGGTCCTCCCACGATACCAGGCTTGAGCCTCCTTGAAGCCATGGCGCAAGGAGGGCAGCCAGCACCGCCTAATGCGCCTGGAGCCATGAGAATGAATGCGAATGCAACGTCTTTCACGCCAGTAGGTGCCCAGCTTGCGCCAAAGGGTAGAAAGTCCAAGCATGCGCTTCGCAAGGCGGCCGCAGCGGCCGCTGCCAAGAGTGGCGCCAACGAGCTGCCTTTGCAGAAGACTCTGAACCAGGGCACATCTCGGTGAGTTTCTACTGGTACCTAGTCCTCGTCAAGCCATTCTAACCCATGCTGTCTACAGACCCCCTTCCGTACCACAGGGCAGCCGGGACGAGCGTGTCCCTCCCAGCATCGAATCCGGTGGCATCCCCGACCCTAGTCCATTGTACCTCGCCCAGGCCTTCGCTCCGCCCTCCACTCTCCCCGACCCGCGCCGCATCCTCGTCATTCTCGATCTCAACGGCACGCTTCTCTTCCGTCCGACCCGGAAGCAGCCGACAAACTTTGTCGAGAGGCCGCACGCTCGCCGTTTCCTCGCCTACTGCCTCGATTCCTTCCATCTCGCCATCTGGTCCTCAGCTCGCCCCGACAACGTCCAGCACATGCTCGCACAGCTTCTTACTTTGGAGCAACGCCAGCGCTGCGTCGTCATCTGGGGTCGAGATCGCTTCGGCCTGTCCAAAGAGGACTACGACTCCCGCGTCCAGTGCTACAAGCGCCTCTCCTCCATTTGGGACCATCCCGATGTCCGCGCCACACACCCTCTGGCCGCGCGAGGGGGTCGCTGGGACCAGTCCAACACCGTGCTTGTTGACGATTCGCCGGAAAAGGGTCGCAGCGAGCCTCATAACATCCTGCCGATCCCTGAATTCTCTGGCCTGCAAAACGAGCGGGTAGACGTCCTGCCTCAGGTCCATGACTACCTCAACATGCTGTGCTACCAGGCAGATGTTAGTAGATTCATGCGCCAGAGCCCCTTCGTCCTCGACCCTAACTATATATTGCGACCTCCTTCTTCTTGACGATAGAAACGGCTGTTATGAAAAGGCAACGAAAAGGCAAAGACAATGGCCAGGCACGGGATTGTTATGACATCAGACACTGTTGCCCGCGAATTCATTACTTGCTGGTTAAGCATTTAAACTGATACCCACACGCTTGCGGATAGAGGCAGACAAATTGCGCAGGCATGCACGGCTCCGGCAGTCAGGCTTAGAAGGCTGGGTGCAGCAAGGTCTTATTACGACCTCCAACAACTTTCATTTGTTTTCATTTCCACCGTCGACAAAAGTGAAGTCTCACGTCTGCGACGTTACGTGCAAGCTGCCATCGTGATATACGTTCGTCAAACATGCCCGTATCGTAACTCATTCCCATATTACTTCACACGACAATTAAGCCGCGAACCAAAGTCCCATCCGAACCCTCTGGCCTCCAGCCGGAGCGGCAAGCGCTTACTTGAAAACCTTGCCATCGGCGCTGGGGTACTCCTTGCCGTTGACGACGACACCCTTCTCCCAGCCCCACTGGGCCTCGACGTACTCGCGGTCCTCGGCCTTCTTGGGGTCCAGCTTGGTGAACTTGTAGCTCTCGTAGTCGGGAGCGACATCGAAGACGGGCTCGTACTCCTGGCCACGGATGACGAAAGCACCCTGGATGACGGAGTCGTTGTTGACTCCGAAGACGGAGGCACAGCCGAAGAGGTACTTGCGGGAACCCTCCAGACGAGTGTTGAAGCCACCGATCAGGTTGTTCGACATGAAAGTCAGGGTGAGCTCCTCGTTGTACTTGTAGTCGCAACGCCAGATGGAGTAGTCCGACTCCAGAGGAACGTTCTCCCAGAACCACTTCATGGCCGCGGGGGTCTCGTTGTTGGAGTAGTACCGCTTCCACTCATCAAGAGCGAACGAGGACTTGGGCAGGGCCTCGCAGGGGTGCTTGGGCTTGGGGGCCTCGGCAGGCTCCTCGGTGGCAGCAGCCGCAGGGGCAGCAGCCTTGGGCTTGGAGGCAGCCTTGGGCTGCTCAGCCTTCTTGGGGGCAGCGTTGGTAAGAACGGGCGTCTCGAGGAAGTCGAGCTTCTTGGCGACAGCAGTGTAGATGGGCTGGTTGACAACCGTCTCGTACCAGCGGGTGACAGCCGGGTTCTCCTGGCGCCACTGCTTGCCGAAGAAGTATTGGAAGCCGCGGTAGAGGAGAGCAGCGCAGAAGAGATCGGCAAGAGTGATGCGCTCGCCAACCAGGTAGGTGTGGCGAACAAGGTGCTTCTCAACGACGCTCACAGCCTTCAGAACGGCCTTGGAGGCGTCATCGACAGATTTCTTGTTGTAAGGGGCCTTGCCGACGAGAGGCTGGTACCAGTTGCCCATGTTAGGGACGATCTCGGAGTTGAAGAGAGACATCCACTTGAGGATAGAGGCATAGCTGGTTGTACTGTTAATTCACCTATTCGTGGATTCAAGGTTGGGGTAGACGAACTCCTGCTTGGTCTTGCCGAGAAGGGTGGTCTTCTCGTTCTGGGAGGTGACTGTACAAGGTCAGCATGTCTTGAGCTTTGCAAAACAGTAACAGTAATGTAGCGGAGGCAAGAGACGTCAGAAGTTAGACATTATCAACACAAAGTGTTCAGACAGGGATAACTGTATAATAAAAAGCTTGCTTCATCATGCGAGAGCAACCCCAAAGCGGGGTTCGTAGAAAGTAGAGCGGAAACCCGTGATAGTGCTCTGGTGGACGTACTGTAGATGGCAATGGCGATGCACTCAGAGAGAGCATAGCCATCCTCGCCAAGGAAGGAGGGGACCTTGCCGAGCCCGTTGGCCTTGAGGTGCTCAATGCTGGGGCTGGTGGTGTCGGCCTCAACAATGTTGAGGTCGAGGTTGTTGGCCTTCGCGACCGCCTCGATGGCGGTGGAGCGGGGGTTGTCCTGCGCGAGCCAGAGTCAGTCAGCTGTCGTGCAAAGACATTCTGCAGCGGCCTGCAGAGGAGGAGAGAAGCAGCAGCAGCTTACCGCAGTGGTGAAGAGAGTGCCGAAAGCCATCTTTCTGGATTGTTCAGTTGAAAAACTGGACGGGGATGTGATGAGAGGAGGTTGGGTGGTGGAAGAAAGCAGCAGAAGGGGGGGCTCTGAGGAAATTTTTAATGAAAAGGCCAGCTTCGAGTGGGCGGGAACTGCCCCGCGCGACAGTGGCTCCCCAGCAACTGGGCGAGCTGTGGCTGGTGCGTGGCGGATGCTACTGCTAAATCTTATCTCCACGTGACAGTGCAGGAGACTGCTCGCATGGCGCAACAGCTTCGGGATTTTCTGCCATGTCACGAAATTCGCAAGACGCTCGACGTCGAATCGTGTCTGCGAACCTGCGACCTTTGTCGACACACGGCCAGCACCATGGCGACACTTGCGAGTAGCCTCCGGCATCTCAGGTGTCAGAGGCAGCTTACGAGGATTCAACTGCACCAGGCTGTCTGGCAACGATGGACCCCTCAGGTCTGCATCCGAACCAATGCGACCGACTCATCAGCTGCAAACTCCGATGCAGGAGCAAATGCGATGGAGTCTGTTCAGATTCCTTACCAAGGCATCACACACGCCCGCACCGTGCCGGCAACGCCGTCCTACTTCTCAAGGGAGCCCCAATTCAACGACCTCTACATCCGCATCTCGAATCTCTTGACCAAGTACTATCACCTCCCGACCGTGTCGCCGGGCGAAGCGCCGCAAGTTCCCTGGACGAAGTTGGACGAGATGCGCTCACAAATGGGAGAGCCCATCAAGGCCTCGCACTACGCAAAAGTAATACGGGTAGCGAAGCGACTCAACCTCATTGAGCCGACCCTTCGGCCGGCCGCCATCAAGATGGCCCTGCAGGAGTTCGCACGAGACATCAACCCATTCCTCAATATGCCCAGCCCACTCACCATCGACAAATTTGGTCGCGCCGTGGGAGTCGGCAAGAGGAAGGAGTCGACTGCTCGTGCGTTCGTTGTAGAAGGCAACGGGGAGGTCTTGGTCAACGGCAAGCCCCTGAGCGAAGCGTTTGGGCGAGTTCATGATCGTGAGAGCGCCGTCTGGGCGCTGACGGCGACGGAGAGGCTTGACAAATACAACGTTTGGGCGCTGGTGGAGGGAGGCGGCACGACGGGTCAAGCCGAGGCCCTCACGCTCGCCGTTGCGAAGGCGTTGATCGCTCACGAGCCAGCTCTCAAAACCGCTCTGAGAAAAGGTAAGATCCTGATCTGCAGTGCTTTGCTTTCAGCTCTCGGTTTAAATGCTAATTCGGATGCCAATTAGCGGGATGTATCACCAGGGATCCAAGAATGGTCGAGAGAAAGAAGCATGGTCATCTCAAGGCTCGCAAGATGCCTGCCTGGGTCAAGCGGTAGAGGAGGCATTTTGTGCTCCTTGGCGAGTGGACTACGATCAAGACGGCGCGAGGCATGCTTTGCGAGGGCTCGCAAAGCCGAGTACGTCAGTTACTACAAGGAGATTGGCAGTTTGTAAGCTTAAATTTATCATGTACTGCGTAGGTTGTTAATGTAGAAACTCAACATGGTTCTCACTTTGGGGCGTCGTAAATGAGACACCACGGGATGGCACCGCAGTAGAGGGCTCCATCTGGAGCTGCCTCCTCTGACGGCTCTGTATCGTCGTCAACGAACATCGGTCGTAGATGACCAGTCTGCAGCATGGGACATCCTTTTTGGAGAAGACTAGAGAGAGCCCTGCGGCGGCATTCGCGGCAACGTACGAGTATCAAATCCGTATACGATAATCTAGCAGCCGAATGTTTCTTGCGCGTCGTCACTGGATTTCGGCCAAACGCATTTGCCGATGATCAGAGCGTGCAAGTACAAGGCAACAGTCCGGCAACGGCGAAACGTGGCAGCCAAGACCGGCCCCATACAGTGGGGTCACGAAGCTGGCTTTTAATAGTTGAAAGTTGAGACGATGCGGGAGCCGATCATGCAACAGTGATGGCGAGGCTGATGGGCTAATTAGTCAAGGAATATTCACGAAGACAACCGGAATCGAGAGAGCGTCAACAAGGGCGCATAACAGCGCCGAGTGCCATGCTAGCTGGATTGATAATGCATGACCTTGGCAAATGCGGAGGCGGCGATGCTAGTGATGACGTTTCAATTCGATCGGGCACGCCGAAAGCTAACGGCGCAGCGCATTAACCTTCTAGCCCGGGGTGGTCTTCATTTAGAGCGGCCTTCTAGAAGAAGTTTGACGTCGCCGATGGAATGTTTCCGCGAAACGGTCGTGTCGGCTCGAGTTGACGTGACCAGGACGACCCCGTTTCACCAGGCGCTCCATTTGCAGCCAGGGGCTGAATGTCGACTTGCCGGTGCGAAGTCGATGATACTGCTGCAAGGTGCTTCCAGATTCATGCGCTTGCCGTGTGCGAAGTTTAGCATGTATCATGCAGAGGAGGAGATTGCCGAAGCATACGGACGAGACGCGACCCTGGTTCGGAGGGAAGCGACGTTCCGCTGGCAGGCATTCAAGCCGTCGGGGATTGAGGCCGAGGGCGAGGCCAAGCGCAATGCAGGGCGCAGCGGCCCCGAACGGATGCTCGCGTGGCCGAGAGCCAGTGGGGGACACTGGGCTGACTTTGGCGGCACGCGAACGCCTACTAATGACGATCATCCGCCGACTCCGTAGTGCACGTCACGATGCCAAGGCCGGGTCCGCTGTGAGGCTCAACGGGGCCGACGAATTCGTGTCGTGAACGATCCAGAACACCGCGTATAAACAAGGGACTTGCCTCGTTTGCGAGTTGATGCCGTGCATTCGGAAGGAAGACATCCAGTTGGTCAATGACTCCGCCTGGGGCAGGCCGGTGATTGGGCCCCAGGCCCATGTTCAGGGGCCTGGGGCGCAGATGATGCGCGTTGCGCCGCTGCGGCTTGCCTGTCGGGGGCCAAGAGGCGCCAGCATGATCCGATAGCCATGCGCGTCAATGGCGCCCGCGCAAAGGGGTGTCTGCTGAGGCGGCGTAGCTGCAGCCCGGTTCAGGTACCGATACTGGGACTGGTTAGCGGCGAGCGCCCGCGCTAGCCGCAGAGCTGGAGCGCAGTGCTCCGTATGCCTGCCGCTGCTGAACAGCCAGCCAATAGCTCCAGTGGGCTCGTACAGGTTAGTTGGGTGCAAGATTCGACGTCGTCTTCATCGTCGTTGGACACCCTACATGGTACTTGGAATAGATCCGCGGGAGGCCACCTCAGTCGCACATGTGAGAGGCGCAGGTGCCTGGGCTTGACAGAGGCGGGAAATGGCAGGCGCAACTGCACCCATGCATGTGTCGACCCTCTCTTTCTTTTGACAACTGACCATATACTCAAGGGCTAGGGCAACGCACCGTCACGCAGACCAGAATTGTCACAATCTTCCACTACATTCGACACAGCATGTGAAGAAGCTCTTTCTTCTTCTTCTTCTTCTTCTTCTTCTTCTTGGCCCGCACGAAGCTCGGGCTGTGAAGCAGATGACGGAACTGAGCCTTCTGCACCATTGCAAATTCGTTAGCACCACGGCTGCCCGTCTAGCCCCGCTCTCCTGACGACTGACGCCTTCGCGGGTCGTGGCCAGCAAGCCTGACGCCCCGGGTCCATGTGAGCAAGGCGCATGTGCCATGGCCTCGCTGTCCGTTCCTGGCTGTTTGGCTCTGCCGGTCTGCTATAGATTGGTCTGCGGTTATTTGTCACGTCTATGCAAGCGGGCCTTTCTGGGGCTGGTGGCCGTATCCGGCTCTGTCACGGCGAACTCCGTGCGGAGTACCAAGTTTCCGACAGTTTAGCAAAGGCCACCCCGTCAATTCGGCGAAATTGATCGACGGGGTTGCGGCCAGATGCTGCGAGATCGTCCCTGATTGGTAAAGCGCTGCTGGTCCAGGATGGCCTTGTCGGCCAGGCTTGACGACGCTTCCTCTTTTGTGGCGTTCTACTCGACATCGGGCCAGCTCGCGAGTCGCGACGCTCGAAATCTAGCCCTCGTCGAAAGAAATGAACAAGCTGACAAGGCTCAAGGCTCTCCACACACACATGGTTGAATCTCATCCAGCAACCGACATGGCTTGCAGTGGTGGGTGATCCCCCGTCATCCGTCGGCCGTCGACGACCTCTGACCCGCGTGGGCTGGACTCGGTGTTAAAGTGCCGGCACCGCTCCAGGGACCAGCTGCCGCCGGCTGCCGCCGGCGTCGCGTCCCCCCCCGGTGTCGAAACGACCCCTACTCGTTCCTATCCCTGGGGCGTGGGCTAGAAGAGTCGTCCGTTTGATTGACAGGTGCCGATGTGTCCTTTATGCCGCTGTTCCACGTCATTGCTGGTGTCGTCAACGGGAAGCCATCGATTGGGCACCCGTCAATCCCCAGCGAATTGGTCACGCCATTCTGCACTCCAAGCATTGACTTGGCTCATTTCTGCCGCTTGTCCTCATCGCGCTCCTCCGCCACCTTCTCTACCAGTACCACCTCCGTTCCTGAGTGATGTTACCCTGCTTGATGCGGCAGCTGGCGCTGCTCAAGCCTCCGGCCCTGGTTTCCTTTTTCTCTTCTTGATGCCTGCCTGTTAGGAGGCTGCCGGCCAATTGATTCGCCTGTCTTAGATCCGGCTGGCCTGCCTTGCTTCTGCCACGTCTGCCGATTCGCATTCTCGGCCCCGGTCAGCCCTGGCCCGCTAAGACACGAAGAGAATAGACACCATCAACTTTCATTGATTCGCCCAGTGGCATTGGAATCCAGGCTCTCGGGACGCCAGTCACCACGCCTAGCCTTGGCTTCGCGCAAGTCTCCGTCCAATCCTGCAACGTTCCCGCCGTGGCATCCCCCTCGCTAGCAGTCCTCTTTCTGTGCATGCGACGTGTTCGGGGCCACCTACCCAAGCCCACAGCGTGGTCATGGCACGCACCGCGACGGCAATACAAGTGACAATTTAGTTGCGGATCGGCGGACAGCACAAGCGCTTCGACCCTCCACCTCGTTAGGCTGGCTCGAAAGCTTTTTTCCCAGGCCAAGGTCAGCCCAGCCACCTGGAAAGATGCGATGCCCAATCGCGGCCAACTCGGCAGCCCGAGCAATAAACGCGGCCGGGGTCTGGTCTCAAGTCGCAGTATCCCGGCCATCACCTCCCGGGAGACCCGCCGTACGCACGGAGTACGAGTTCAGGTATGTACTTTGTACGGCCGATGCAGTAACAGTACCCCTTTCACTCCCCCCCACCTTCTTTCCTTCGCCTCTATCACGTCCTGCACGCCCCCTTCTCGGTGAGCAAATGTCAGCCCAAGTGGTCCATTCATAGCAAGCCCCAACTCATTCCTTCCAGTCCAGGCGTACAAAGTACTCATACAGGCTTACATGATACCTCACCGGCTGGATTAGATGCCTAACACCACAGGAATGAAGCACCGGTGAGAGACGTAGCCAAGCAGGTGCCAGTGCGCTGGAACAGGCGTGCCCAGAGTTGAATGCTACGCCATCCGTATCTTCCGCCCAGCGAGTGGCAGCGCCTGAGCACGCTCCTTGTTTCGGTTCACCCCTCCCCACCCCCGTCCCCAATATTCTTCTCCGTCTTAGCTCTGCCTTATGCAGTCGGTGGCTCGCCGAACTTGCAAGCCACAAGCTGGCCCTACCTGTCCGTCGCGTCTACCTTTGTTCTCCGGCAATTCCAGCGCTCGAGCTGGTGTGGATGACGGTGGATGTTACTTACGTTTGCCTGCAGATCTAATCAAGCGAATTAGGACCCCTCAAAGCCTTTGTCGTTAGTGTCATGGGGAAGCCGTCCGGCCCTGCCAACGAAACAGTTTTCTCGTTGTCCATTGCCCGTTCGAGACATCAAGGGTCGACGCCCAGTCCTTCGGGTCACCCTCTGGATCATGCCAGTCAGGCCTGTGCTGGCCGTGCTCAGTCTCAAGTGCGTCTTGGTCTGCCGAGAACTATGCCGGTGCTCAGTAAGAATAGTTTACCTTTCAACAACAAGTCGGCAGCTCAAATCAGAACGCGTATGAGCTGCACAGACACTGGTCAACTTTGTCTCCTGCCCATGGCTTAGCGTGGGGCCAGGCATGCGGAATTGCCCAGCTGTTTGTTCCGATGCTGTATAAGACACCGAGTACTCCTCGATCGCCTGTCACACTGTTGCCGCGCAAGCTCAACACATCAGTCGTTTCTTCTTCTTGGCCTCCAGGCGCCTCATTAATTCGCGAGCACTCAGACGGCCCAGTGGCCGAGCGTCTCAGCACCTCAAGAGTACGCGACTGACTGAGACGGCCGTCGAAGTCTAGCAGCCTGACTCGGTGCAGCTTCGTCAGCCACTGACACCCTGGCGCCGGTTTTCTCTGCCCCAGTAGATCCGCCAGGGGCGAGAGGTTGTCATACCGGGGGCGGCGCCGCATGGGCTGCCCAGGATCCTCCCAGCACGACTCGTGACGGCAGCTCTGACAACTCAGCGGCGGCTTCTGTTAAGCACCCGCCTCGCATTTCCTGTTACAAGTACAGCCTGCGAGCCTCAAAGGGCTACCGGGCGGCTCTGTGGGACCTACGTCTCGTCCGCTCATTTCTGCCCCCTGGGGCATGAATCACAATTGCTGGCTCCGCTAGGCCATTCGATTAACAAGGCTCTCTACACCACACTCGACCACATCTGGTATAACTTTCGTCCATCTCCCGCCAAGAGAAAGTATTTCACTTTTTCGACGACATCGAACCTCTAATTACCTGAGCTGGAACGCAAGACCTGGTTCCGACTTTCACCCATCCGGCACAGACATAGCCGTTGTTGACTTTCTCCCGTTCGCAGCCCGGTATCGTCGCAACTCTTGCGCAGCGCATCCAAATAAGTGTGAAGCTGGACATTCTCATACTCCCGCACATATCTGTCTCTCGCAGATTCACTTCCGCGGCAGTCGACCTCTACATAATCGTAGTCGGCTGAGGATTGTCGTCAACTCGATCGACGGAGGTAGCTGAATCATTGTCTCCCGCAATCGACTCCCCAAAATCGCCCAGTCACAGACCCATCGGTGGACTCCCAGATCGAAGCTTTCGGGCAGGCAGGAGCACCGAGGGGGGCATGGATGACCCCAGTCGGCGGAGGAGGCAGAATGAACCTCCTCTTCATCAAGCTTCCAACCCCAGATACCCGCCTCAGAATCCTTCACCACAGACCAGCTCCATCACCACCTCTGCCAACGATAGGTATCGGCCGGCTCCGCTCAATAGTACGTCTCCCTCGACACCACGCAGTATGGGTGTCGCCGGCAACTACAGCTCATATTACCAAGAGTCGCAGGCTGCCTTCTCAACGCCCAACATGTCAGCCACCGCCATGGCCTACGGGTCCGAGTACGGCTCGGATGCGCGGGCGCAAGGCCAGGGCTTCGGAAGTTATCATGCGGGCATGATGATGTACAACGTTGCGCCCCCGAGCGCGCAAATGCCTGTCTACGATGCACAACAGTTTACACAGCGTCAGCAAGCAGCCATGCACATGATGGCGCCGGACGTTGCGTCCACATACTTCAGTTCCGAAGCTGGCGCAACTGCGACACAAGGCATGCCACCTTCGGCCCAGAACTCAAGTACATCGTCCAACGTCTACCAGCAACACACCGCGCCCCTGAACTACGCCGGCAACATGTCCAGCGTAAACACCATGCAGCAGCAGCAGCATCCGCCTAGCACCAGCGTTGCGGTATCCGAAGAGCAGGACTATCCCGACGCCGCCCTCGCTGAGAAGTGGGTGAATTATCAGCGACAGCTGGGCGTCGTATTCCAAGACGTGAAAACTGGGTCTCTCGAGCGGGCCTCCGAGATACTGCTGAGCCTCTCAAACTGGCTTTTGACGCAAGTTACGGACCTAGGTACGCCTGCCTCGCCTACACCCGCATAGGCACGCGATCAAGTCGCTGACAATATGCATAGGACTGAACCAGGACGACGCCACCCTTCACGACGAGCGAATAAAGCTTTGGAACGACTTCAACCATGCATGGCTGGCTTTGCTCTTTCAACAAAAGACGATGATGGAGTCTGGCCAGCAGCTCTCGGCGTCGCAAAGACCAATGTCGGAGGAGACGCTAAACAAGATGGGCGACGAGCTCATCCGACTTTGCGACGGCGTCGAGCGACATGGCTTGGTCGACTATCAGTACGGCGTGTGGGAGGAGCAAATCGAAAGCAGTGGGTACCGTTGCCAAGGATTCCAAGGAACCAGTGCTAATGCATGAGCGCAGTTCTCGAAGAGTGCCTAGACATATACGAGTCTTCTAGAAACGCCGGCGCAGGCGGCCGTGGGTCGCGTTGAAGGGGCCTTACACGCCGGTATCTTGCCATTCCGGTGGGGGGCATTGAAGGATACAATCAGACTCTTTACGACCAACGAGGAGCGGGACAGTGGAATGCATAATGTCGTGGAATTATTACGAGCAAGCGACCGAGCGAGCGGCTTTCGACCGACATCATTTCAGATTTGGCTGATGAGTTTACTGCTGCATTCGGTAACGGTAGCTGACGGGGAACTGGGCATTGGTTCACATGGCTTACGGGCCCGGCTCGGCAGGCCCGGGCATGGGCATGGGCTTGCGGTTCGCGACATGGGTGGAAGCGACACCACCTGAAGACGAAGCACGGTGGGGTTTCCTCGGCCTCGCGTCGCCGGGCGCTCTGCTGGCTCCTCTACTCTGGCACGGCACTGTGCATGTCGAGGGACAAAGTCAGACGGGCAGAATAGGTAGCGCAGTCCGCGTTGGACTGGCGGTTGGATTGGCTGGTACGGGTATAGACGGGTGTGGCGTTGGCTTCTGCATTACCGAAGCAAAGGTCATGTATGGGTTGCCTTAATTTGGGACGCGACATTTTTCCTTGGCGAATGATATATCCCCTGTTGCAAATCATCATTTCTGCACGAGTCTGTACAAACAGCTCTGGTCATCGGGTGAAGGGGCTCATGGGGCGCTGGACGGTTGGATAAGGTACCTAGACAGAGTTTTGCTGGGGACTGATGACCCATGGGGGGACCAATTGCATCCCCCCGTTCCTTTCGGACAAGTACCTGTACACAAAATAGATGCAAAGGGTGCGAGTTCCTCCGTCCTGGCGTTGCCCATATGCTCAGTCCGATAGGTGAGGCTTCCGATGACGAGGAAGAGAAGACGCGTCATTAGGCAACGCCCTGTAAGCCAGTTGGCGTGGATGAAGACTTGGCCCGCGACGGCTCCCGCGTCCAATGTGGCTTTCTTGCGGGATAAGGGAGCTCGGGCCGGGTCACACTGCATGAACGGCTCCCCAGCAAGACCAACGAAACAGCAGGTCATCATCAGCCTCGCCGTCCTCTTTGCTGCGGCGCGGTGCCGAGTTCCAGCAATCCGGAACGCGTGTTGCGGATCATCGCAGCCCAGCGGCAGGGGTCCCTCGTATGCTGCAGGGTAGCAAGGCAGGGGGGGGGGGGGGGGGG
>JALHBZ010000148.1:0-16128 GCA_024340015.1 Tolypocladium ovalisporum
GGGGGGGGGGGCTCTTGCTTGGGAAAGTGGGGTGCCAACTGCCCAGGGGGCCCCTCGCTCGCTCAACCCCTCCTCGACTCACACCCAAACTTGACTTCACCTCGTCGCATCGCCCAAGCCTCGCCAAAAGAGTCTCGCTCGCTCCCGCAGCCACCACCAGCAGTCGTGTCCGCCGCCGCCGCCGACGCTCGGATACGAACATGTCTCTCGAGACGGTGGTCCTCGAGCACCTCCCGGCCTCGCACACCGTCCACCTCGCCCTCTTCCGAAGCGTCGAGAATGCGGCATTCCTGCACCAGCAGCTGCTCAACCGCAACGCCGATTTCGAGTACGCTTTTGTCGATGCCTCTGTGGTGGGTGCCCGTTGCCTGCCGACTCGCCGTCCGGACCTGTGTGTCTGTTCAATTGCTGACGCGAACGTGTTACAGGTCGTTTCCCGCCGCCAGCTCCTCTCGGTCGTCTTCAAGGCCGTGTTGGCCGCCGTCAATGGCGCTTTGAAAACACCAAACGTGCACTCCGAGATTGTCACATCCTTCAGTGCCTCCAACAACGTAAGCCCAATTTCCCCATCCTCGGCCCCCGTTTCCCCAGCTCAACTTGCCTTTAGATTGCCGACGCCTACCGTCGCTTCGGCATCTCGCCGTCCACGAAAGACCTCGTCGTCGTCAAGGTCACCTTTCCCACAGCCTCCGGCCCCGAACCGCCGTCGAGAGATGAGATTTGGCAACATCTGCGGGCACATGTGCAAGGGGGTGCCGTGGCCGTCACAGACGACGACATCGCCGCCGCTACTGACATGGCCAAAGTTCGCAAGTATTACAAGCTCAATGGGCTCGGTTGGGCAGAAGCCATCAAGGATGAAGCGGAGAAGCGCAGAGAGTTGGAGATGCTCATACTTGGCGCCATGGCGTTACGAGGAGTCTAAGTCTGTCGAAATGCCATCACTCCGTACAGTACGGACGCAATACGAGGTCGCTTCGAGCAGGGGAGCCGCGCCCACGTCATGAGCAAAGGCTTGTACGTAAATCGTCTCATGTCATTATCCCTCCGCCGCCGAACAGTCTTTTGGCTAACTCACATGCAGATAGAATATGCCATGCTCCAAAGTCGCTATCAATAAAGACAAAATTAATCCGCAGCACGCTGTGCTTGCTCGAATTCGACGCTCTCAAGCCATGCCAAGTGCATTCTTGAATCGCCGCACCACCTCGGCCCACATGGCGTCACGACCACTTCGGGTCCGCTGCACCGCGTCCTTGTTCTCCTGTGCACGTCGCAGCAGGTACTTCATGCACTCCCCAGTGGTCCCCCAGACCAGGTACTTGTACACTGGCAGAACCGACTCCGGCGTCGACTGGCTGGCGTCGACCAGCTCGCAGCTGACCTCGTCGGCCATGCCTTGCAGCTGTGCAAATGCGATGCCCGACTTGGCACCGCCGGCGTCGCAGATGGCGCGGGCTCGACGGACCGAGTCGGCGTTGTGCGTGGCGAGCATGACGTGCGAGGCAGGATACTCGCCATCGCCCTTGACGGTGGTGTTCCATTGGCGCGTCAGAACGCTGGCCGCGATGCCGTCGTAGCAAGCATCCGTCTGCTCCTTGGTGTCGTGGAAGCAGGTTCGCGGGTCGGATCCCAGGTAGGCGCCGCGGACCAGCTTGACTCCGAGGGTGAAGCCGCCCTCCTGGGCCTCGGCGAGGTGGCGCGAGACGACGGCGGGCATGCACTTCTTGTACGCCTGGTAGGTGCCATAGATGGTGGCATTATCGGCCGAGGTGTTGTACTTGCGGGCGAAATGCATGGTCCAGTCGTCGATGCCGTCCTGCAGCATGTCTTGCTCGGCGTCAAAGAGCAGGCGGACGCCACGCTCGTGGGCCAGGCTGCAGATGGAGTCGATGGACTTGGCCAAGTACGGCGTTGCCGGTAGGCGATGGGCCAGCTGGTGAAGGGCAAGGCTGCCGGCGCCAGTGAACCTGGAGATGTCGCGTTAGTATTGCCTCTCAATATCAAATTCACTTCATCCCAAATTAAGCTTACTTGAGTGCCACAAAGTCGCCCGGTTCGGCCAGGCGCACCGTCTCCAGGGTACCCTCCGCCCAGGGAACAACCTCGTTGTCGATGACCCGCTGCGTCTCCTCGCCCAGCTTGCTAGCCTCGAGCTGATCGGCTTGCTTGTCGTTGAGAACCACTTCCTTGGCGTACCCCAGAATGACGCCGGTGAAGCCAATGTTCTTGAGGCGACTGATGGTGCCGCGCACCTCGGGGGCGTCCTCGCCGGCGCAGAACTGCGCGTAAAACGACTTCTTGAGGATGTACCGAAGCAACGGGTTGCGGTCCGGGTTGAGCAGCGGGTTGGTGCTGTGCGCGAGGGCACCCATGATGCGCAGCGAGGGCGGCAGCAGCAGCGGCGACGACGACACGACGGTGGTGCCCAGCGATCGCAGAATCATGCTCAGGGGCAGCAACGAGAGCGGCGCGCGGCTGGGCTCCATGTTGGGCGGGGGAGGCACGGCGCCCGGGAACTCTGCGATGGTGGACGACTTCTTGTCCGAGGAGTGGATGCCGCGGCGCTGCGAGGGCAGGAGAGCAGCGGCTCCGCTGCCATCAAAGTCGCCATGCTGGCAGTGAATCACTGCCAGGCATGCTGGCCGCGCGAGCGAGAGGCCGGCGCGCGAGCGCTGGGAGAGCGGTGCGGGAGACGCCCGGAGAACGAGTCCGTGGAAGGGGGCAGCTCGCATTGCAGAGCCTCTGCGGTGCACACAAAGGACTTGTTTGATGGTTCCGCTGCGTGTGCCGTTGTTTCGGCTCCGTATGTGGATGGTGGTGGGTGGTGGTTTTGTTTGGGGTTTGTCTTGTCCCCTTGCGCGTGTCGTTTTGCTGATACGCTTCTCGGCTGATATCAGTGTTTTGTTTGGGGGTCTGGGCTTGGAGGATGGTGAAGAGTGGAATAGAGGAAGACAAGAATGGGCGTCTCTCTGAGAAAGTCTGTCTGGTAGTTTGGGAGATGGAGGAGTGTTTGGGTATGATGGGTTGATGGGTGGATGGGTGGATGGATGGATGGGTGGGTGGGTGGTTGTAGAGATGGGAGGAAGAGTGGCGGACGTCTTCACAGCAAACTGCTGCGGATCGTGATATATATTAAATGCAATATGACCTGGAACCACAGAAGCTCCTTCTCTATCGCTTGTTCGATTCTTATCTCGATGGAAACAGAAAGATGGGAAGGCGAGGGAAGGAAGGAGGGTGGGAGGGCACGGCAAAGGGCACGTCCTCTTATACAGTCATCTCCGCATAGGCCGGGTTCCCAAGGGCCCGGTCTGGTGGTGGTCAGGTGGGCAGGTCGTTATCGCCAGCCACTAGAGCCATGCACGATGCAGCGAACCGACCTGCCGACCGCGGGCTGGGGCGGCGCGACCGAAACTGGGGGTCGGCGAGCCCAGAACCGTCGCAGAACACCCCCCAATGACTAAAAACAAGGCTCGATCCACCTGCCCAGCTCGCCCAGCGCCGACCCAGGCCGGCCGCCTCCCCCTCAAGTTCCAGGGGACCACGATCCGCCCCACTGCTGTCGAGCGTAGCTGCAGGGCTGCCATTGCCAGAACGGGGCGCGGTAGGTGGCAGCCGTCACGTGGCCCCCCGCTAGGTGCATTAGCGAAGCCCGAGTGTAGCCGCACGGGGGGCAGCCACCCGCGACCCTCGTCCGCATTGACCAATGGCACCGCGCCGTGCAGCTGGAGCGCTCCGATACGGCAGTGGCCATGTGGGGCTTGGGATGGGGGACTTGGGGGAATTGCTTGTCTGGGCTGGATCTGGCTCATCTTGCGTGGTGTTGCTGCTACCGGAGCTCGCGGCAGGGTGGCAGCGCAGGGGTGGTTCGCTGAGCCTTGAGGGCCCGATACGGCCACCGGTGACCGGAGGTGGCGTCGCTTCAGCTTACGGCCTGCCTGCCACCCCATCCCTCCATCCATGATCCATCCATGTTCCAGGGCGGGAGGCGTCGGCGTACGAGTAGGTGTGCGTACTGTACGAGCACGCGGCCACCTGTCGTTTGTGCAGCAAAGGGGCAAGAGATAAGAACCCAGCGCAGCAGATCGATCTCTCGCAGCCGACTGACCTCACTCGTCTCGGAGATAACGTATCGTATGTCGATCAGAAATGCCACGACGGTGTCGGCTGTTTGGCTCACTCCGTGCGTGGCTCGCTCGCTACTCTTGTCCTTGTTTCCCATGCTCGCTACCCTGTGCGCTCTCGTCATCGATGCGCTCGTCGTGACCTGCTGATCGATCCATATCCCACCCATCCGGTCCCCGACGCAGCCGACCTCGCTGCTCGCATGGCATCGGCGTGCCTCGAGTCGCGCCCCAAGGTGTGGGCTTGGCATCGTGATCAGGCCCAAAAAAAATTCCAAGCTTCCCCACTCGGACAGGCGCTCTCACGCAATTACCGGTCGCTGCCCACGGTGATCGTTTCCGCCGCGTGACGAGGCCCCAAACCGACGTCGGACAAGCTCGACGTACCCTATCGGTCTGCCGCGGGCTAAGCCGACGAGATCCTGGACACCCCCGTATGCAAGGCCAAACAAGAGCCCAAACCTGGCTGTGCGGGCGGCAGTCGACAGTGAGAACCTGTCTAGTCGTGCAGCCGACAGTCGGCGCCTGTTAGCAAGTCTGTCCCCACACTCATAAATACCCGACTCTGACCATGCTCTCGCCTTGGCCAAACGCAGTTGGCGTCAGCATGGGCAAATGCCCCGGGCCAAACACATCGTGACCCAATGCATCGTGCCCAGGCAGAGACCCTGACACACGTCGTGCGGAGAGGGCGAAGGGGGAGGGGTGAGGGGGTGCTGCACTCACGCCATAGCGAGAACGCGCCCGCGACGGAAAGCGTCGCGACCATCGTCGAGAACATGTCGCTGCTACCGCGATATCGATCCACCGTGCTCTCCAACCCAAGCGCGACAAAGCTCCAGAAGCCAGTCTTGGCCCCCATGCGGAAGCCCTCGCGAATCCCTCCCTGCATGGCGTGGTAGTTCTTGGACTTGTGGTAAAAGTACCACCCGGTCGTGGTGTCGGGCATCTTGTGCGCGTGCTCGGCCCGGAAGCGCAGCTGCGCCATCTGGCCGCCCTGCATCGCACCAAGCGTAAGGCCCACGATTCCAGACGCGACCGAGCCCATCATGAGGCGGCTCGGCGTCGCGATGGAGAGCCGGGGATGCGACTCGGACATGGACATGGACATGTTCATGGGCATTGGCATTGGCGTTGGTGTAGTACCTGCGGGCGAGGCGGCCTTGTCGGACGACGATGGGGACGGTGGCGGCGGCGGCGGCGAGCTGGATAGCAGCAGCAGTGAAGAGACGTCCCCGGCTCCTCTCGTGGGCTGAGAGCTCGCGGTCAGTCTCTCGCTGCTGCTGCTGCTGCTGCTGCTCAACGCCATGGTGGAGATGGCTGGCCAGATCGTGGCCCTGGTCCGAGATTGTCCTGCCGCAGATTGCGAGGGATGTCGTCAAATGCAACGCAGCATCGGACGTGGCGCTCGTCTCGTCGGATCGCGGTGGCTAGAATCCGTCAGCTGATTTGGGCTGCCCGTGATCCAAAACCGCTCAACCTTCGGCTTTCGTCATTGTTGCAGAGAAAAGGCGCCGGCAAGTGATGGGCCTATGGCGATACGGTATGTGAGCATGGCGCACTGTGCAGCGCACGTTGCTCTCTGATGCTTCATTCTTTCGCGGTGGCACGTGATATCGCGCCGAGCAGGTCGTGAACAACTCGGGTCCACAGCTTCACGCTGAAGGCAGACCTCTTTCAAAAGAGTAACTCAAGCATTACGCCCGTGCTCAACGCCGCTGAAATGGTACGTGAGCATCCAGGCCGCCAGACCACGCAGCGAAGCTTACGCACAGCCAGAGCACCGTAGACGAGGCTCACATCTCGGTGCGCTTCAAGCACGGCGTCCACACCATCTACCTCTTCGTGGACGCCCTCGCCCCCTTGTCCGCCGTCACCCAGGAGCTCCTCGAGCTGTTACGGGAGCGGTATCCAGACGGCCTAACCACGTCTATTGCTCCCCCGAAGCAGACTCGCGTGCCGCCTCATGCCAAGCTCGCCTACGGAGTGCTCACAGTGCCCAATGACCCTTCCAAAGGGTGGAAGAGGCTGAAGACTGGCCAGGACGAAGAATACAACCCGACAAAGTGCGGGCTGAAGGACAACAGCATCGTGGCCTTTGCTTTCCTCGAAGATGATGACGATGAGGCGTTGTTTGAGGTGGAGTGGCCAAAGGAGGAGGATGAGACCTACGAGCAGGGTTAGGAGAAGATGCGCTGTCGTCTCGATCGCGACCAGCCATTGAGTGGATCTGCACGTTCACGTCAAAGGCCACACAGTCGACAGTCAATCCTGATCACGTTGGGGCTGCCAAGGCTGTGTCTCGAGTGGAGGCGGCGATTGAGCAACAGATCGCCAGATGCTAGGCCTTGAAGATACGACGCGCGTCGATGCGCTCGATGCCTCGATGTGTCGCTGCCTTGATGGTGCACTTTGCTCCTAGGGGCATATCAACTGACTTGGTGTGGATGTAGTATGCTTTAGGATTACCGGTTCGTACTCCGTACTGTGCACTGCAATTGCATCTGATTGGTTTCGTGACCATGATTCTCAGTGATGATCTCACACCGGCATCTTCCCCGCGCTACAGTAGATGCATGGGGCGCTCCTTGCTGCCGGCTAGAGGCGGCGACGATCGAATGCCACACTCAAAACGTGGGGCAACGAGCCTTCTTGTTTTACAATAGCACTGCAACAGTCAAGGTTTATGTGTCACTCAAAGTATGCCATTAGCGACATCGGATGCGACTGAGAAGGGTTGACTTGTATTATTGACTGCCATGTCTAGGGTAATTAGGCCTTGGGGGGACTGAATGTGCCCCACGGAGGTTGCTTCGGCCCGTCGGGTGATAGGTAAAGCAGGTGCGTTGCTTGAAGCACTTTACCATCATCAGCACTGCCATCTCTGTCGCACTGGCATCGTGAATATCGCACCCTGGAAATGGCCCTCAAATGTAACAATGTGCGTCCTCGAAAAGTCGAAGCTGCGCTGCAATGGGCCAAGGCCGCGGTTCGATCGTTTGGGCTCATGTACCTAAGATGAGGCGCCGCAATTATATAAGCCCGGCCTCCCACTACATGTATGTGTATGCGTGCGCTATTGAAAGTGAGGTTATTACCAAGCCGTATATATTGCCGCCTGCCTACAGCCTAAAAAAAACACTCTATATACGGAATTCGAACCCTCGACCTTCCCGAAATAGATTGCTCTATTAGTAGCCTAGAGTTAACGTATAGGTATACTATAGTCAAAGAGTATACCTAAGGAGCTAAATACTATAATAGCTAATAGCTACGTAGCTTATTACCTTACGAATTTGCCTTTACTTTAGCTTTACGGTTAGCTTCGCGGTTAATTACTACTTAAAGAAGTAAAAAAAGTAACTTTATTATTAAAGAGATACTTAGGTCTTATAGATTACGCTACTTTAGCTTAACTAGGCTAGATTTATTAAACTAAGACTCTTACTACCTAGTATTATAAAGTTAACCTACTAACCTCTAATAGAAGCCTAGAAGAAGTATTCGGGTTTTAATAGAGACTATACGGTTACTAAGTCCTCTTAAACCCTTAGGGTATACTATAGCTATATAGTACCTCTCCGACGTAGCTAGTAGTAATAGCTATACTAGCTATGCTAAAGAGTTCCCTTTAGGTTATCGATTCCTCGATCTAATAGTAAAAGCATTAGTATTATTTAGGGGTATAAGGGATTAGCTAATCTAACGAGGTATTACGAGGTAGCTAGTTAGGGAACGTAGGATAATATATTACGAGGTAGTTAGTTAAGGAAGGTAAGATAATATATTATAAGGTATAAGGCGATAGTATATTTAAAGCTATAATATATATATATAGTATATTCTAATAATAACCTTACTTTAAGCTAGCTACTCGAGCCGAGTATAGAACCTACTACTCTTCTAAATCTTTTTTATAGGTATCCTAGATACCTCTTAGTCCTCGTCGCTTCGACGAGCGCTATATAGCTATATCTTTATCTTCCTATTCTTTATACTAGTTATACTTAGCTTTATTAAAGTTAAGATAGTTTGTTGAGGCAATGTGAACACACCCTTGGCTGCGAGAAAAGGCAGAGCAAATGGGGATTGAATTGATGGCTAGGACCTGCCTAGGAAGATAAAGAGAAGATGATGAAGATAATGAAGGTCATGTGTGGGAGAAAACTCTACCCTAGCTCTAAGCGTGGGTCCGACCTTCTGCCGCGACAAAATAGGCTATTATCTTATCTTAAGTCTATTCCTACTAAGGGCGCTATATTTTATAGCGCGTACCTATTTACTTATAGTTAAGATACTATCTATAGCTTATCTTTAAGTACTTTATAAGTAGTCCTATTACCTTATAATATCGCGTATTAGTTCTAAGACTAGTATAAGGCTATATACTAAACTAAGTTACTCTTATAGTATTATATCTCTCGTAGATAGCCTTAGTACTATCGAATATAAGTAGAGATATCCCTCTTATAGCGGTTATTACTACTACCGCCGCCTTTTCTATAGCTCTTATTATTAGCTTTACTATTACTATCTTTACTACTACTACCTCTACTACTATTACCTCTATTACTATTTGTAACGGACGCTTCACTAAGGAATAGTCCTAAGAGGTTTGCTATTACTTAGGAAGTAAGTCAGGCTTTAGAACAGTATGTCTTCGTAAGAATGCCGTTAAGAAGGTTCTAGACTTCTTACTCAATCGAATGCTTAATTGAATACTTAGATTGATCACTGAAGATCTGGCTATCTACTCTGGTAATGACCGTAGTTTATATATCCGCCTAGCTCTTTATTGATCGGCGTTGCTCACTTGAGCTCACCCGAGCATTGGTGAGCAACCCAGCGCTGCTCACGCTTGCTTACCTGAGCGCCGGTGAGTATCTAAGATCACGTGATCTTGGAATCGTGCTTTCTTTGTTCTGTTCCGCTGTAAGCCTTATGCAGGTCTCGTTTCTGGCCTCTGCTAGCCTTGGGCTTTGTTGGTTCGTAATATCATTCCCCTCCTTCTAGGGTTCTTGTCCTTAAGGTCCTTAAGTACGGCCGTACCCTGTATTTTCGATGGTGCGCTAACTTCCTTCCTGTATCTTTGTGTGTTATGACTTTCTAATAAGATGTCAGGTCGCATTTCCAAAAGTGTTCCGAAACTATCTACCTATTGTCGACGTCGTCTGGTTGCTTCTTTCGAGGACCTCGGTTTCGAAGTTATGCCTTGTTCTCGGTGTTTCTCGAAGAAGATGAAGTGTGAGATAGTGGAGGGTGCGAAGAAGTGTAAGGGTTGTACTCATGCCGCCCGGCCCTGCGATGGTTCCGGTGTGCTAGCCGCTTCCCTCGAGCGAGTGCTAGACGAGCATCGTCGATTGAAGTAAGAGGAGGCTGCGGCCGAGAATGCTTTCCTTGCGCTTTAACAACGCTAAAAATAGGAGATGGATGAAGCTATCGGTCGCCTTATCCGCCTACGTAAAATACGCGAGTCTGCCCGCGAGCGGGGTGTCTAAATAGTGTAGCGCGAGTTCTAATTACTCGAGGAGTTGGAGGCTGCTGAGGAAGAGGAGGCTAGGGCCGCTAACGCCGCGTAGGCCGCTGGCGCCGTGATCGATTGGAGTTCTGTCGGTCTGGAGTTGCCTGGCTTGGATAACTTTTTGTTTGATAATAATACTGTAATAGCTATTGGCAGCTCGTTAAGTTCTTAAGGGGTTCCTAGGTGTTTTTAGAGTGTTCGTATCCTTTCTATTTAATTAGGTATTTTTTTCCCTGCTAACTGTTTCTATCGTCTAGGATTCTTTCGACTTCGTATTCATTCTCGTTATCGACTTCGATCTGTGTTTCTAGCTTAGCGTTCTGGGATGCTGGTTCTAATAATGAGATATAAAATGTTAGGTATATCCTTATTGTTTGAGGTAGTGCTAGCGTATAGTTTGTTAGTGAAACTTTCTTTGTAATTTTAAATGGTCTAATCTTTTTCTAATTAAGTTTGTTGCTTAGTCGTTTTGTTTTGATATTTCGTCGGAGAAGATATACTTTATCCCCCTCCTTTAGAGTTAGTCCTTCTAATCTCTTGTTGTCGTCGGCGTAATGCTTTATCCTATTTTAGAGGAAGATCTATTCTTGCTGTAAGTGAGTGTATATTTTCTCGAGATCTTGAGCTAATTTTGTTGCCGTGGGCACGTCGTTTTGTGCTTATTGTACTATTAATTCTAGCTTATAGCCGTAATTAGCTTTGAATGGCGATATGCTAATTGCTTCGTTATCCGAACTATTGTATGCCCATTGGGCTATTAGTAATAACTTTACCTAGTTATCTTGTTCGTGGTTAATATAATATCTTAGATACTGTTCCAGTGTCTAGTTAAGTCGTTCTGTTTGTCTATCCGTTTGGGGATGAAATGCTATGGATAGCGAGTGTTTAACTCTAAGCTATTGCATTAAGCTTTTCTAGAATTTAGACGTAAATAGCTTATCTCGATCCGATATGAGTTATTTAGGCAGCCCGTACTAGCTTGCTATAACTCGGATGAATGCATACGCTAGTTCTTGCGTTATGCTTGATTCTTTGTACGGTATAAAGTATCCGTATTTAGTGAGTTTTTCTATGATAACTAGGATGCTGTCGTATATAGTATCCGTTATTGGTTCTTTAGATAGGGGTAGTTTGATAATGAAGTCTAATGCTACTGTATCCCATGCTTTTCCTAGTAGAGGTATTAGTTATAGCTTTCCGTAAGGCGTATATCGATTGCTTTTGGCTTTATTATATATGTCGTAATTCCGGATTACCTCTTAGGTGACCTTTCGTGATCCCGGAAAGTCCTAGGTTCTTCTTAATCTAGTAAGGGTCTTGTAGACTCCTTAGTATCTATGTAATAGATATTTATGGTTTTCTTTAACGAGTTCTTCCTATAGTCCTTTAGGGATATAATATCGGTTGTTAAATAAGAGCATATCTTGTTCTTTGGACAAGGCCGGGTTCGTTTCCTAATCTTTGAGGAAGTCGTCTTTCTCATAGGCTGATGTGATGCGCTTGTTCCATTCTTGGTCGGGCTCGACCTTCTAAGTCGTAATAATCTATTGACTGCCTAGTCTAAGTATGCCTTCTGCGTCGGCCTGTAATAGTGCGGCACGCTGCACCTTAGTTAGAGACTTTAGATCTTCTCGTCGGCTGAGCGCGTCGGCTCGCCTATTTTCGCTTCCCTTGCGATAGATAATCTAGAAGTTAAACTCCGATAAAAATTCGTACTAGCGGATCTATCTTTTATTTAGATCCTTCGTTGTCGTGAAACTAGTAAGGTTCTTGTGGTCTGTGTAGACTTTAACCGTTATTTCTATACTACTAAGATAGTATTTCTATTCTTTGAATGCTTTAATGATTACTATGAGTTCTTTGTCGTGTATCGGGTAGTTGAGCTCTAGTCTATGAAGTTTCTTTGAGTAGAAGGCGACTGGATATAGTCGTCCTTCTTTGTCTCTCTGGCCGAGTTGGCCGCCGAGTGCCTAATCTAAGGCATTGGTTTCGACTTCGAATGGTTTCGTTGGATTCGGTATTGCGTGTATTGGTTCCTTAAGGATCCTATCCTTGATTGTTTAAAAAGAATCTTATTCTTTTCCTTCCTAGGCGAAAGACTTGTCTTTCTTTGTCAGGTCGGTTATTAGTATAGCGATTCCTCTATAGCTTTTGATATACTTCCGATAGAAGTTGGTAAAGCCGAGGAATCTACGTACTTCCTTTAAGTTTATTAGTGAAGGCTAGTCCTTGACTGCGGCGATTTTGTCTAGGTCTATTCCGATAAATCCTAGGGTTATCTTATATCCGAGGAATTTGACTTTTTGTTTATAGAATTCGTATTTGTCTAATTCTACGAGGAGCTTTGCTATCTCGAGTTTTCGTAAGACCTAGTAGATATGTTCTTTATGCTTTTATAATATCTCTAAGTAGATAAGGATATTATCTAGGTATACTACGACGAATATATCTAAATATTCCCGTAGTGTATGGTTGATTATAGTCTGGAAACTCGCTGGTGCGTTAGTTAAGCCGAAAGGTATAACTACGTATTCAAATAGTCCTCGTTTAGTTCGGAATACGGTTTTCTATTCTTCGCCTTCCTTTATTCTAATAAGGTTATAGGCTCCTTTCAGGTCTAAGGTAGTGAAGAATTAGGCTCCATAGAGTCGATCCTATAGTTCGATAATAAGAGGTAGCGGGTAGTAGTTCTTAGTAGTTATTTCGTTAAGTTATCGATAGTCGATGCATACCCTATACTTTTTCTTCTTCGTCTATTTATATTTTAGTAATTTCTTTGGTACTAGTAGGACGGGATATCCTGCTAGAGATATTGATAGTCGAATATATCCTTTCCTCAAGTTATTATTAAGATATTCTTCAAGGGCTTCTGTTTTTTCTTCGTTGAGTGGGTAGATCTTATGAAACTTAGGTTCTTTTCCTTCCTTTAGAGGGATCCCGTGGTCCTACCTGTTGTGTTCTAGAAGGCCTGTTTCTAGCTCGTCGCTGAATAGTTTGCTATACTAGCGGTATTCGTCGGGAATACGTTCGTCTCGTACTAGCTTAGGCTCCTTGGTTATTACGTAAACCCTAAGTGCCTTTTGTTGTATCGTATCGTGTAAGAGTATGTCTATGCACCGCTTCTTATTGATTGATTCGCTTCCTAGTATATCCTACTAGAGTTAGCCTGTTATCTAGTTGACTCGGGGATTGCTCGCTCGCAACTAGGGTATCCCTAGTATAATATCGTGTGTCGAGATATCCGTGATGTTAAGCTTCAAGTAGTAACGTTTGTCGCTAATGATAGTTAGGAGGGGCGCAATCTCTATATTAACTATCCTATAGCCATAGTCAACTAACTCTCCTTCCACGGTTCTAAGTCGGTAGGGCTCGTCTTTGTTTATCTAAGGCAATTATAATCTATTAACGAGATTCGGCGAGATATAGTTTCCTTATGCTCCGCTATCGAGCATTGCCTAGATTGTATGTCCTCCTATCTTTATAGGTATGAGCAAGTATGCGTGATTCGTTGTTTCCATGCTTATGAGGATCCTATCGTTAGGTATAGGTAGCAGTCCTCTTGCCGCCTATCCTAATAGTTTTTTGATAAGGTATCGTTTATCTACGGAGCTACTCTAGCTCGTAGGGCTATGAGTATCTACGAAGCTTATACTAGTTCTATTGTTGACCGGTTAATGTTGTCTAGCGTTATGCTTCCTCCTACTAATCGTAGTGTAGGGAAGATACGTAGATCTTTCCCTTCGTTCAAGCTTTCGCGGTACATTTTTCGAAATGTTTCCTTGGTTCGTGTTAGTAGCAGTAGGGTAGCTTGGCTATCTAGTACGTAGTATAGTCTGGCCTTTCTTCCTGTTCCTTTGACCAATATGTTATGATCTAGAGTTTGTTCTTCGTGCAAGACTTACTTTATATATTGTCTAGGGTGGATTCGTGCGGGCATCTATTTGTATTCTAGCTTGTCCCATAGGTGATAGGGGCATAGTGGATAGATACAGCAGAACCAAGAGATATTATTATGAAATTCTGCGTTAGGGTATAGAAATAGTGAATCTCCGCGTATAAGTCTGCGTGGTTCTCGAAATTCTCCACTTAGGATTGCGATTAGCTATTTAGCTTTAGAGAGGTTATCCCCGTATTGTTCGAAGCACGTAGGGAGCTCTGGTGGTTTATCGCAATGGTCGTAGTCTAAGGAATTGTCGCTTCCTTTGTCTTGCTAGGTAATCCCGTAATATTCGGGATCGAGCTCTAGTTACGTTCCGTGTTCCTAGTCTTAGGTCTAACGGAGGTCGTTCTTCTCCAAGCTATCGAAGTAACGGTCGATAGTCTCTAGGGCGTTAGATAAGGTGTCCTCTCGGCGTATCATAGCTAGAGAGCGTTCTTTAGATCTAGGGTACCATCCTAATCTATCCTTATCGGATTTGTGTGTTAGGCATGCATCGTCGGAGTATACTAAGAAATATAGGTTCTTATAAGGGACCTCTATCCTTATAACCTGGGCTCTTCGCTCGGGGACTGGCTTCTAGTCTCGCTTCTTCTTGGGTTGGCGATATTTGTTGGCGAAGTGGCCGGGTTTTCTACAATTATAGTAAGTCTTTATAGACTTGTCTCGTTAAGTCGTATCTAGGTCTATAGGTCTACTATAGTTACCGTAAGCTATGGAGCGATAGCGGTACGGCTTCCCCTAGTTAGCTCGAGGCGTCGAGCTTCGGGGGAATCGTCCTATCTTAGTTCTACGCTTAAGTCGTCGTTAATAGTTGCGATTATCAATCTTAATTGCTATTTCTACGTAGGCATCGAAGTCGTCTGGTTTATCGGCTTTGCTGAGTTCGTCTTTAATATTTTCTCGGAGTCCGTTATAGAAGTACTCTATAAGTGCGGTCTCTCTAAGGTCGAGTTTAGTTAAGAATCGTCGAAACTCTCGATTATAGTGTATAGCCGATCTAGTCTATCGAAGTCCTTTGAGGTAACGGGTAGTAGTTTGTTCTTCGTTAGGGTCTCCGAACGTAGTTTTGAGGCGTTCCTTAAATGCGTTGTAGCTAGCGAAGGTATTGTTAGTTTCTTCATCCCTGTCGGCGTCGTTCTCGTTATCTAGGTAGTCCCGAAGGGTAGGCTCCCACTATTCGAAGGCTTTACCGGTTAAGAGGTTTCTAACGTAGAGGATTTACGTAGTGGGTCTATTGATAGTTGAGTTGATACGGAGGTAGGCCTTGGCCTAGGTTAGGAAAGAACGGACGTTGCTTTTCTGACCGTCGAAGGCTTCAGGCTTTGGGAATTTGGGCACTCCGTGGTTTCTACTATAGTGATTGTTCTGAATCTAGGCTCTAAGTTATTCAACTTCGGCCCTTATCTAGGCAAGAAGTTACCTAGGATTCTGAGTTGCTCCGCTCGCGGAAGATATACTATTCGTGAGTTATTCGAAGGGTAACTTACCGAATAGGAGTGATCAAAATGTAACGGACGCTTCACTAAGGAATAGTCCTAAGAGGTTTACTATTACTTAGGAAGTAAGTTAGGCTTTGGAATAGTATGTCTTCGTAAGAATGCCGTCAAGAAGGTTCTAGACTTCTTACTTAATCGAATGCTCAATTGAATACTTAGATTGATTACTGAAGATCTGACTATCTACTCTGGTAATGACCGTAGTTTATATATCCGCCTAGCTCTTTATTGATCGGCGTTGCTTACTTGAGCTCACCCGAGTATTAGTAAGCAACCTAGCGCTGCTTACGCTTGCTCACCTGAGCGCCGGTGAGCATCCAAGATCACGTGATCTTAGATATCGTGCTTTCCTTGTTCCGTTCCCCTACAAGCCTCATGCAGGTCTCGTTTCTGGCCTCTGCCAGCCTTGGGCTTTGTTGGTTCGTAACACTATTATTATCTCTATTACCTTTATTATTATTATCTCTGATACCTCTAAAAGAGATAGTATTATAATTATAGTCGGTATTAGTATTATAGCCTGTTAAAAATAGGTACCTAATTTAGGTACCTAGCATACCTATTTTTAGGTATTAAGGGAAAGGTATAGCGTTCTTACGCGAAGCCAAGTAACGATCCCTGATAGCTGCTTACCTAATCAAGCTATAGTCACGTGGCCTGACCCACGTGATAGAGCGAATTATGTTGATTTTTATGCATATCATTCCATGCATTTTAGCCCAGTCATTACCGAGATAATTCACTTCGAAGGCTATAGAAGCTCGCGGAGCTCGCGGAATCTCGCGGAACCTCGCGGAAACCTACCGACTCACAATCTTCGTATTCGAATTCTTCAATAACCAAGCATTGTACGACTAAAGTCAGACTACCATACGATAGCTAAGAAATCAGGCTTTATTTACACACTAAGGAAGGCTCTAGAATAGCCACGTGGCAAACCCAAACCCAAGATAAATAGGAAGCTTCCCTCCCTCTTCTATAGGCCTAGCAACGAGTTTCAATACACCACATCAGAGCCTGCCTTCCTTACCTCTCTTGTCCTAT
>JALHBZ010000150.1:6163-56604 GCA_024340015.1 Tolypocladium ovalisporum
GCCTGGCTCTCAGTTCCCCGCCCCCCTCGTCCGACCACGGCGAGAGATAGCGAGGCCGTACTCCAGGTAGCTGGCCTGACCCAACGCCGCGGGTGTACCGAGTACTAGTTAGGCGGCAGTTTCCGAACCTTCAAGATAAGGTAAGGCAGGGAGAGGAAACGGGCAGCGGGAAAGGATGGAGGTGCCTGAAGCCCCTCACTGCCTTAGGTACCAAGTACGATACCTTACCCACCTCACTTGCTTAGGTACATTGGGAACTGCGCAGCATCAACACGGAAGCGCTCCCAGTTGTATCCGTACTTGGACTTGCTTTGCCTTCCGACTTTCCTCAGCTTGTCTTGCTCCAACTAGCGACTTGTAGCCTCTCTGTGCCCGTGTCTGAGCATTTGCCCGTGGACTACACCAAGCACTTCGTAGCTGGCTTTACCTTCATTCCTTGCCGTCTCTCGTCATCGCCGCCCAAGCCCAGGCCCGCCATGGATCAGCCCACCGCCAAAATCGACGTTCTCAACGCCCTGCGCGAGATACAGCAGAGCCAGTCGCAGCTCTTGGCTGTGGTGGAATCCATTTCCGAGAAGATCGAATCCGGAGACTTCGCTGCCGACGCCCCAGCCGTGCAGCCGCCTTCTCTTGCGAGTATCGACCACCTTTCCAAGTCAAGCACCGATGCTTCGCTACCACCAGAAAACATCTCAGGGACAGTTCAATCACCGCGGGGCAGCAAGGCGACGTCGGCCCCCTTGGCGGCCTCCGAGGGCTCCAAGTCAGGATTCACATCTCGTATCATACTGACGTGAGTACCACCTAGGCCAGCGAATTCATAATAGTGCCTGTTGCTGAATCATGCAGAACATATCCCAAGCAGATTGGTATTGAACCTCTCGCCATGGACTGGGGCAATCCCGATCCATTAAATCGAGGCCCTGTCGTTGTTTCGAGATCGCCGTCCACCATACGGCGTCGTAATGGTCAGCTGAGATTGAACCCCCTCGCTGGGAAACCGTCTCGTTCGTGCTGACAAGGCAAAATATCCACTAGCCATTGGAGGTGAGCATCTCGTGTGATTTGCATCGAAAACTCCGGAATTGACTTGTCTTCCAGCCCAGTGAGTCCCGTGCGGCCTAGCTGTCAATCACGTTGAGCTGACAGAATTTTCCCAGCGGCGGCTCGTACTCCATCTACTATGCTTTGGCCGTTGCCAGCAAGGAGCTGGACGTTGACCATAGGTTTGTTCCAAACCACGAGTAATTGCAACGTCGAGTTGGGGCTCATCTCGGTCTTATATCAGGCCTGATTTCACCAATACGGAGCCAGCAGTCCGAATTGGCCCGTTCCCGCAATGGGGCGACCGCCGCAAGATCGTAGCCATGGACCCATGGGGCCACCTGGCACCCTGGACCTTTAAACACATCATGGATCGCGAGAACGGTACGGCTGGTGTGTCTCCAAATGCTCATTGCTCCGCTCATCACCTGCTAGTTGACCTTCGACCGACCATTGCCATTACAAAGGCTCACATGAAGGCAAGCCTGCTTGGGACTGGGCTATGATTTGCTGCGTCGGTTGCTGACAGCGCCTTAGCTGGCAGAATTAGAGGACAGTGTGAAGGCGGGGCGACTGTACGCGAAGACTACCGACAGCTTTGAAACCGACAGCTAATCGTTGTGCAGTGTGCCAGATGGCAAGGTGTGCTTGAATAAGCTTGGCGAGTTATCAGTTACCAAGTTTGCCGTCGAACCGGTGAGACACTCATCGCTACTATCTAGCGGCCGAGTCTAACGAGACGGGCATAGGTATGGTACTTGCCAGGTGTTGCAGAGAGGTTTGGAATCGGTTTGTGGCAAATCGCTGGTAAAACTTTCTCCTACTGACGCGTTTTAGACGAAGGTACCCTACGCCGGTCACTGTTTGAGCATACTGGCGGTAGCTATCCCGAGGCAAGTCCACTTTAGTCCTCGGCTCAGCTAAAGTGCTTAACAAGTATAACTCAGTTGATTACTCGAGGCGACATCAAGGTCTTCTTGCCCCCTATTGGTAACTCATCGAAGCCAGTATCTTTCAGGTCCGAGGACTGACAGCTTGCAGGTGGCCTGACGGTATATTGTTTTGGTGATCCCGCCAAGATGTCAGATGAGTCCGTGAAACTATCTTTGCGCATCCATGACGAAGTGTGTCTCCCCCGCAGACTGACTGGCCGCCGTTGACACAGAGCAGTGCAATGGTAGCGATGTGTTTGGTTCCGACATCTGTACCTGCCGCCCATATCTCCTCTTCGGTATCGAGGAGGCCGTCAAGGAGGCACAGAGCGGTGGCAGTGGTGTCGTCATATATTTTAGAAAGGAAGGCAGGGCATTGGGAGAGGTCACAAAGGTATGCCATGCTATGAGCTACAAGCCAAGTTGTGAACTCCCACACAGCGCATCCCATTTCATGCTCCGTCGACACCCGAAACGTTGGTGGTGAGCTCTGGCTGACAAGATGCTAGTACCGTAGGATCTGACCCCTTCGTACCTAAACTTGGTGAGGAGAATTTGCCGTGTGATGACGCTAACCAACGTGGCAGTCGTCTACAATGCCCGAAAGCGTGGTGCGGATCGAGCCTCGGACTATTTTACTCGGACGGAGAACATCGCTGGAGTCAAAGACATGCGTTTCCAAGCTTTGATGCCGGACATTCTCCACTGGCTTGGCATTAAGAAGATCGATCGAATGCTGAGCATGAGCAAGTGAGCAAGTCCATGAGCCACTCGACCGTGTGAAGGCGCTGACGACGTTTCAAGCATGAAGTACGATGCGATTGTAGGGCAAGGGTGGGTGGTATTTCTGTCAATTCTATTGTCAGCAGGTGCACTGACGGTAGCAGCATCCCAATCCACGAGAGAGTTGAGCTACCGGAGGATTTGATTCCAGCCGACTCGAGGGTGGAAATAGACGCCAAGATCACGGCCGGTGAGTTGAACAGCTTTTGGCTTTGCGGGTGCATAGCTGAGGTTCGCAAGGTTACTTCACTGCTGGCAAGCGACTTACGGCCGACGAATTGCAGTCGGTCCAAGGACGGATCTGGGAGGAGTGAGTCGCCCTGTCCAGCCTTGGCCATCCGGAACCAAGCCATCTACTGACACGGCAATGCAGCATCGACCATTGAGAGCCGCGATACCGGCTTGGATCTGGATACTAATTTACGAAGCATCCGCCTCAAGACTAGGAGCAGAGAGCCGTGCATTGCGCAATCATACATGCCCATGAAGTACGCACTAGATGCAGATATAATTCATATGTTGTACCAACCCGTACTAGCGATTCTGTCATCGCCAGGAGGCGCTCCGTGATTGGCATGTTCAGGGCCATGGTTGTACAAGTCCTCCGTAGGTGTGCCTCGCGGGGTTTGCGGACCAGAGCCGCCCAAGGTAGAGCTAAATACCCGACAACAGCAAATTAGCTATCACTGGGCTCGTCATTGTAGCCAAAGTTGGCCAGCCACGTCGGCGGACCTCAAGGCGGGGACGGTTGGTTGCGTATACACGAACCGAGATATAACGCGATTTGCACTAATCACTACGGAAGTGACCGATGCTTAATGCACAGTGCGTCATACCACGACTGTGCATCGTGTGCTACGTTGTGCCGCTCCTACATTAGGCATCAGCGCGAGTTGAAGAGAAGCGAAGCTTATGGTTGCCCGTGCCTAGGCACTTGGCCAACGCATGCGTGCGTGCAGATGAGGGGTTCCATAAGAGAGCCAGTTCGGACAGGTTGGGTCGAGACGGAGAGGCGGGTGTGTTATAAATACGGAGCATGTGCCACCGACCTATTGGCCATATCGATGACACCCAACCCAGCCATGGGAAGCCAAGTGGCAAGCGTCTCAATAGATACCCAACGGCCGCTGGGGTACTGAAGGGTCGAGGGGGCGGTAATTTCCTCGCTTCGTGCGCGGCGGTGACCATTCGAGTCACAGAAGAGCGCGCATACTTGGGCGTATGTGTACAGGCCCATTCGACCAGGGACTGCAGGCTCATGTTGCTGCCAGATGCAATGGCTTAAAACGGCACTCTTGCCCATGGTCCCGGGCCCATGCCGTCCTAATCCTCGCTATCGCCCGACACTCACCTTTTAGAATTGACGATCCTGACTGAGTCCACCGAAATGGCATCCTTACCTAGGGACGCTAGCCAACAAGGCGACTGCTTGACGAAACCCATCATGTCTCGCCGGAGGCCCAGACTACTGCGGTCCAGCGTGACCGAGCCTTCCATCACGCCACATAATGCCATCCGAGGAACCCTTGCAAGCCCCGTGTCCCAAGAGAAGGCGGCGGACATCCTCAGCAAGTCCTGGATCTGCGCAGGGGCGAGAGCTGACGCTGGGCCCGTGACCGCGCCTGAGGGGCCGCGACACCACATTGAGGCTATGTTAGCAAGTCGCGTCAACCGCTGCGTATCTCTCTCCAGCAGCCACGTCGTCAACGTCATGATGGAGACATCCAAAACAGGTAGGCTGGCCGTCTCAAGCTGAGGCGGAGGCACTATGGCGACGCATGCTGCAGGCTCGGTGCAACGCTGACAGAAAGCGGGTTTCGCCCGTCCAGGTTGCTACTTCAGTTTCCCCGACTTCGAGAACTGGAGCGGCGCACCCGAACCCTGTGACTCCGGCAGGGACAATTTCAATAGAGATGAGCTTGCGGTGCCACCGATAGATCATTAGTATTACAAACCAACGCACCTCGCAGAGGCATGCGGGATCGCCATAAAGCACGCTGCTAAGGCGTGCCGTTGCCTGGGCCGGTAGACTCAATCCCCTCACCGGGCCGGTTTTGTTGAGCCAAGACGCGGGTGTTGGAAAGAGAAGCCGATTTTCGGACAATGACGTGAGAATTGGGCAAAGCGGATGAGTCTCGCAGTTGAGTGCTGACCCAGAGGCTTACTTCGCCTGCCTCTAAAATCAGGCGGCAGGGTCACCTCGGTGCTCGTAATTGCCGGCAGAAGGGGAATATTGGACGGAGATGGAAGGTGCTCCGCACACGCCTGCCTGTCTGCCTACCGACGGAGACGGCGGGGACCATGAGGTAAGAGAGCTTGGCTTGCGTTACGTTGCGTTGCTGGACCACAATTACGAGGACGAGTTCACATGCGTGTTGAGCCTACGATATCATTTCTATACACTTCCGTCATAAAAACATCCAATTTCCAAGGAATCCGCCTTGAGCCAAGCCCGGCATGGGCAAGGCGGAGTGCAGGGGTGGACCACAGGCCGGAGCATCGAGCTGACTTAGCGGTATGGAGTCGAAAGGGCGAAGCGAGTCACGTGATCCTAGGTAAGTCATGCATGTTCTGAGAATGGGACGGAAAATATTTGCGCCGTTTTTTTTTGGTCCACTCGCTTAGTCCTTAGTCGGTGCACACAAGAATTGAAATTATTCTCGCCCCTCCACCAATCCCTTCAGCACCTTTGGTTTCTCCAACTGCTCGTAAATTGGCCAGCAATCATGGCGGTTGGAAAGTGAGTATTTCGCGAAGCATTGGCAGGCTTGTTTCTCTATCGATCGTCTGTATGCTGACTAGCGGCAGGAACAAGAGACTCTCCAAGGGGAAGAAAGGTCTCAAGAAGAAGACCGTTGACCCTTTCTCGCGCAAGGATTGGTACTCGATCAAAGTACGCTTTTCCCCAGATCGCCACGGTATATTCCAGTCGTGTCAGTTCACTAACCGGCTATTTGCAGGCACCGAGCCCATTCAACGTCCGAGAGTGAGTTCCTCGATGAAACGCGACATCCAACCCGCCGGCGCACAATCACTAATCCAGAATCTTTCGCAGTGTCGGCAAGACCCTCGTCAACCGCACGACCGGTCTGAAGAACGCAAACGATGCTCTCAAGGGCCGCATTGTCGAGGTTTCGCTGGCCGACCTTCAGAAGGACGAGGACCATGCGTTCCGCAAAGTTCGTCTTCGCGTTGACGAGGTCCAGGGCAAGAACTGCCTGACCAACTTCCACGGTCTCGATTTCACCTCCGACAAGCTGCGGTCTCTGGTCCGAAAGTGGCAGACTCTCATTGAGGCCAATGTCACGGTGAAGACCACCGACGACTACCTCATTCGCCTCTTTGCCATCGCCTTCACCAAGCGACGACCCAACCAGATCAAGAAGACCACCTACGCTGCCTCGTCGCAGATTCGAGCCATTCGACGCAAGATGACGGACATCATTCAGCGCGAGGCTTCTAGCTGCACCCTCACCCAGCTTACCTCCAAGCTCATTCCCGAGGTCATTGGCCGCGAGATCGAGAAGTCCACCCAGGGCATTTATCCCCTGCAGAACGTAGGCAGCCCATATCCGTTGTCTTTGCCGGCCCTTATATCTGGTTGCGCGACTGACCACGTTTCATGTTCTAGGTGCACATCCGCAAGGTCAAGCTGCTCAAGGCCCCCAAGTTCGATTTGGGTGCCTTGATGGCGCTCCACGGAGAGGCGGGGACGGATGATCAGGGCCAGAAGGTTGAGCGAGAGTTCAAGGAGCGAGTGCTGGAGGAGGTTTGAGCGGCGCTGTCTGTATGCTGGTGCGAGGCAATTCGGGAGTCTCGCGGGTGATGGACTCATCCCTGGCATTGTTTCGGTCATTGCAAATGGCGTAGCATCTAAGGCGGCTGGGGGTAAGGTAATGTCCCCATGAAATGGTAAAAAGGCTCGGTTACTTGTTCTCAAAGTGCGTGATGCCACGTGTGCTGCGCAGTCTCCGTATGTATTGCAAGAGATGTGCAAACGATGAATGTAAAGTCCGCACCACAGGCTGTGTCCAATGCGCGCAGCCATCACTCTATACCGTGGCCATGGAAGAATCGCGGGCCCTCCGCGAGGGTCACGCATCTCGGACATTCAGGCTGGCTTTGCGCTGTGGCAAAGAGAGGCGGTTGCCGTGGAACGCGCAATTCTCGGATATGATGCTGACGGACGCGGTGGGAAACTTGACTGTCCTTGATTCCCTAAGCTTGATCATCGTAATTCAATTAACGATTGTCCGATTCTATCTACAGCGTCTTGAGGCATTGATGGAACCTCTTTCAAGTCCTGGGCCCAGCGATCCCTCCCACGATGCAGGATGCAGAGGAGGGGAGTCGTCGATGGGGACGATGGGAACAGCGCTGTCGGGTCAACTAACGTCTAATCTACGTTCTGAAGAAAATCCACTACAGCTTTGTGAAGGTCAGCAAGAGCGGCCCCTAGGTGCCTGGGAACCACGTCACCTTGTCGGAACGCCTCGGGCTGCTCTGATATCAGCCAGTGCCCAGCGTCAACGTCTGCAAGACGGAAGCGTGGGAAGAATTGCCCGATCGCTGGCAGCATGTCGTTGGCCACGTAACTACTCTTGGTCCCGCGGACAAAGAGCGCTGGCTTCATGAAACGTTGCTCACCAGGGTTCTTGAAGGGAAAATCGCCAAGATTGTCGAGAGATCGAGCCAGAATAGCCAGCGGAATGCGAAACTTCTGGGCCTTTTCTCCCTCTGGACGGTAGAGGTTGCCGAGCAAGAATTGGCGAATTGGAAGCGACTTTTTGCCCACAACGGCAGGGCACGTCATTAGCAACAGGGCGCCTCAGCAGGAGCATCATATTCCACCCACCTGTTCAAAATCCTGAAGGATCTGGTCAGCCGCGGCCTGGCGGGTGACATTTGAGTCTTGAATCTTGCGCATTCCCTGAATGTAATGCGCGAAGTCCTGATTGAGCGCCACGTCAACGGGCGCGTTGTCGACGGCAACGAGACTCGCAACCAGGTCTGGCGAGCGCAGTGCCAGCGTCATGGCAGTCTTTGCACCCCTGTCGCGGCAACGGCCTGGCATCAGCTGGGCTGGGGGCTGGCATATGTGGCAGACGCAGTGATGGGACCTTACATGGAGTGGCCGATGATGGTGGTGTCTCTCAATCCGTGGTCCTGGATAAACGCCGATACATCCTCGGCCATGGCAGCATAATCGTGGCGCTCATTATGAGGAGAATCGCCATGATTCCTCAAGTCCTGACGGATCGCAAACACATGGTCAGTGACTAAAGAAGCGACTCACCAGCAGAACTAGTGATGGCTCACCAAGGCGTACACACATCTTCCCAGATCGCGAGCCAGTGCCCTGTATCGGCTTAGTCTCCAAGTACCGTTCCTTTGTGAAGTCAATTGGGGTTGAACGTACTTGCTGATGCCTCTGTTGTTCTTCTTGGACCCGAACAGACCATGGAGAAAGATGATCGGGGCGTGTTTCTCGTCTGCCTTGGGTCGCAATGGCGAATGCAGGTCGTATGCCAGGGGGCGGACAACCTCTACATGAGCCTTGTGCGACAGTGCCCTGACTTTAGGGCAGATGCGAGATCGGAGGGGGTTTCCGTTCCAGATACGCCGGCAAAGGTAGGGGCGCAAGCGCAAGAGGGAGCAGTGCTCCATGTCGAGGGGGTTTGGAGATTGCCTTGGATGGTGTACTCGTCGTTCTCGCGAGACTATATGCTCGTCTCCCCCGAGGCAATTCGACTTTTCTCACGAAATCTTGGTTCGCGGGCACCAAAAACCACCTGCCTAGGTCCATGTACGGGAGAGAGTAAGTTGCCAAAATGAGTACCTATGGTCTTGTGTTCATGTCCGTTTATCGAGACGGTAATTAATGAGCTGATTCGTTCGATCTTGTGCTCACTCGTATGAACGAACCGAGAGCAGGTAACCGCCTTGCGCACGACGGAACACGGGGTTTGCCCAGCACGAGTGGGTACCCGGGGCTGCGTGCGTGTACAGGTACTGGTATTTGTGCCAACCTTACTCGTATGAGTTGGTACCTTATCGTTCGTTAGTGGGGAGCAGGTAAGTAAGGTGGCCTACCTGCATGCACAGGTAAGGTACCCCTTAGCACATTTCCACCGTACCTTCCATTGGTAACCTTACGCGGTGGGGTTGCCAAACTGTCCACAATCTCGAACCCACACCAGCTTCGTTGCTCGCGACCAGCATCTTGCTGCCCCCTGATTGATCTTGCCATTCACCTCCCATCCTCCAATCTTCGCCAGCCACTCGCGTTTCGGCCACCTTTCACCGTCTCCCTCCGCCGCCTGCTGCTGCCGGAGACAGAGGTTCTTTCTCGGACCTAGGCGCGCCTCAAACCAAACAGCCACGATCCGTTGGTCGTCTCGCGGAATTTCAAGCTTCACAGGGCGTCTCTCGCCCCAGCGCATCAGAGATGGACTACGAGACACTCAAGGAACAGTGGAGCGAGGTGGAGGATCGAGATGGTGTGCGTCTGAGCTGGAACGTGTTCCCCAGCTCGCGCATGGTGAGTGACTGCCCATATGTGCAGGAGTTAGTCGTCCCGCCGTGTCTCGTGCTGATAGTATCCCATCCAACAGGAAGCCTCAAGACTCGTCGTGCCCATCGGCGCCCTCTATACCCCGCTGAAGGAAAAGCCAGACACACCGCTTCTACAATTCGAACCCGTGACGTGCAAGCAGCCTTGCCGGTCTGTTCTCAATCCCTTCTGGTGAGCTCTAACCTTGTCATCATGCCCCCTTGCGGTACCGCGTGGTTTCGTGACCTAAACTGACTAATGACGTGTTAGCCAAGTCGATGTCCGTGCCAGAGTATGGATTTGCCCATTCTGCCTGTCGAGAAACCAGCTTCCGCCGCACTACAAAGACATCACAGCGAATGCCATCCCCCCGGAGTTGCATCCCGCCAACACCACCATCGAGTACCGCCTTTCTCGACCTGCGCCCGCACCACCCATTTTCCTGTATGTTGTCGATCTGTGCCAAGAGGAGGACGGCTTGGCGGCGCTCAAGGAATCGCTGGTCATGAGCCTGAGCTTGTTGCCAGAGAATGCTCTGGTTGGCCTGATAACCTTCGGTACCATGGTGAGTGAGCTCGTCATGTAGCCATCGGCCCGCGCAGGGCTCCTGACTGACCGTTCAACTCAGGCCCAGGTACATGAAATCGGGTACGAGGGGTGTGCCAAGTCATACGTGTTCCGAGGCAGCAAAGACTACTCGGCCAAGCAGGTTCAGGAGATGCTGGGTCTCACTTCTGCGGGGATGCGACCTGGCGTACAACCCCAGCCTGGCCGACAGATGCCCATGGGACCAGCGTCCCGCTTCCTTCTTCCCGTTCAGCAGGCAGAGTTCCAACTCACCAAAGCGCTGGAAACTCTCCAGAAGGACCCTTGGCCCACCGCCAACGATCGACGAAGTCTCAGATGCACCGGCGTGGCCTTGAGCGTCGCGGTCGGTTTGATGGAGTCATCTTTCCAAAATTCCGGTGGCCGCATAATGTTGTTCGCCGGTGGGCCGGCAACCGAAGGGCCAGGCATGGTCGTTGGGCCAGAGCTTCGAGAACCCATCAGATCGCACCATGATATTGACCGTGACAATGTCAAGTACTACAAGAAGGCACTCAAGGTGAGGTCTCTGTCGTTGATGCAATGGGTTCTTGATTGCTGATGTCGGTCTCGCAGTTTTACGACAATTTGGCTAAGCGCACAGCTCATAACGGTCACATCATTGACGTCTTTGCGGGCTGCCTCGATCAAGTCGGCCTGTTGGAGATGAAGGGTCTGTGTAACTCGACAGGAGGCCACATGATCCTGACCGACAGTTTCACATCTTCCATGTTCAAGCAATCTTTTATTCGCGTGTTTGAGAAGGACGGAGACGAAAATCTTCTCATGGGCTTCAATGCCGTGCTCGAAGTTCTGACCACCAAGGAACTCAAGGTCACAGGACTGATCGGGCATGCTGTGTCCCTCAACAAGAAGTCGATTTCTGTTGGTGAGACAGAGTGCGGTATCGGAAATACATGCTCCTGGAAGATGTGCGGCATCGACCCCAAAGCCAGCTACGGCATCTATTTCGAGGTTGCCAGCCAGGGCCCAGCGACCCATCAACAAAGTCCGCAGAAGGGCATGATGCAATTCTTGACGTACTATCAGCATTCTTCAGGCCAGTTCCATCTTCGGGTGACGACGATAGCCCGCAATCTAAGTGGTCCTGCAGGAGACCCGGCCATCGCGCAGTCATTCGACCAGGAAGCCGCCGCAGTCCTCATGTCAAGGATAGCTGTCTTTAAGTCGGAGGTTGATGACGGGCCGGACGTGCTCCGTTGGGTCGACAGGATGCTCATCCGCCTCTGCTCGAGATTTGCCGACTATCGAAAGGACGATCCGTCCTCCTTCCGACTGGAGAAGAACTTCACGCTTTACCCGCAGTTCATGTTTCATCTCCGGAGGAGCCAGTTCTTGCAGGTCTTCAACAACTCGCCCGATGAGACCGCTTTTGACCGGCATGTGTTGAACCACGAAGATGCTAGCAACTCACTTGTCATGATTCAGCCGACGTTGGACTCGTACACCTTTGATCAAGATGGGGGGATGCCTGTTCTTTTGGACTCGGCATCGATTCAGCCAACCCACATCTTGCTTCTTGACACTTTCTTCCACATTCTCATCTTTCACGGCGAAACGATTGCTGAATGGCGCAAGGCTGGATACCAGGATCAGGAGGGCTATGAGAACTTTGCAGCGTTGCTGGAGCAGCCCAAAGAGGACGCCAGGGTTGGTGCATTGAACAGTCAATAGTGGCTTCTTATGCTGACATGATGCAGGATCTGATCACGGACCGCTTTCCCTTGCCGCGCTTCATCGTCTGCGATGCTGGCGGCTCGCAAGCTCGATTTCTGCTGTCCAAGCTTAATCCTTCCACGACGCACACGACAGGTCCATACGGCGGAGCGGGAGCCACCTCTGCCCAGACAATTTTTACCGACGACGTCTCTCTGCAGACCTTTATGGAACATTTGATGAAGTAAGCACCCTGCCAGAAGAGGGCACTTCAGACGTCTGACATGTGGCTAACGTCTTGTTTGCAGGCTTGCGGTGAGCGGCACGAACTGAGCATTCGACGTGACACTGCGCGCAGTACTCCAACAATCGCGCCGCCGCCGCTAACGTACGTTCATGCGACAAAGTCAGCAGAGGGAGATGAATTTTATGCTAGCTACGATGGGGTCCCAACAACGCCAATGCTTGTAAACACAATAGATTTTCCAGAGAAATAATTGAGTGAGAGCTCTCACGCCATTCGTACTCTCTATATTGAAGTCACGGCTGAAGAACCCGCGCGACGGCGAAGAACATGGAGCCAGCACAGATCCCGTACCCTTTGTTTGTCCACGGCTCTCTCTCTCTCTCTCTCTCTCTTCTTGTCTCCCTGCATTCCTGTCTCCGCTTTGTCGAATCACGTACTCACTGCTGCGACTGCTACGTCGGTGCTGCGGTACTGAGCAGCCGCGACGCTGGCTATCTGGAGTCTCGGGGCTTATGGCCTACTATGATCAGTTCAGGGCCAGTGTGGCCTGGTCACTAGGCCTGCAGCGATCTATGCGTCCTCGAGACTCAACAGCACACTTCCTACAGTGACCTCGGGCTGAGGTGGGCTGGCCAGAGCTTGGATGACGTTGCTTGCTTGCTGAGGGCGAAACCTGACAAACCTAAGCAGCTGGGAGGAGGGGTGCCTACTGAAGGAGCCTGCATGCTTCGAAGTGCGCGTACCTTGCAATTGCTAGACTGCTTCAAGGCAATTGCAGGTAGAAACATGCAAATTGATGTGAAGCGTCGCCAGTGAGACCACCTTCACGCCTCGGATGCTCGCACGTGTTTGGGCTGTGCGGGACACCCACGCCGACACGCAATGTCCATCAGTGTACGAAGTGCAACGATTTTTTTTGTCCGTAAAGGAGATACGTTAATCACGCAATGCAAGGATTCGTACCTTATGGAGTACAGGCAGATGCTATAATAATTCGCTCCCCAAGGTATTCCTTTAGGCTTGGCCCGAAACATCGCGTTTCCGCCTGGCAAGCCTTGAGTAGTGTCACGTGCTGTGCCGGAGCTATATTTCCCCGCCGGTACCAACCGTTTCCTTCATGTACTTGACCATCCACAGCTTTCCCACACTAGTACCAGTACCTTGAAGGGCAATAAAGTACTGCGCGGGCCCCACATAGGTACCCGGGCTTCTTAGGGCAGATAGTTGGGGCACACAAAGAACTTTTCTAGGTTGCGCCTCTGGTTTCCCTTTGACCTCTGCACCTCTCCTGCAATCCTTTGGCAAGCAAACCACGAGCCTCTGCCGCCGAAATAAACCGCCAAGATGCGTAAGACTCCCATGCTACCGCTCGCAGTCATATATCTTGGTTACTTACTGTCCTGCAGCGCCTAAGTTGGACCCGAACGAGATCAAGATCATGTTTGTCTCGCCTGGAGAAAACCCGTCTTCGACATTGTTCACTCACTGACTGCCCACACTCTAGCCACCTCCGAGCCACTGGCGGCGAGGTGGGTGCCTCTTCGGCTCTTGCTCCCAAGATCGGCCCGCTGGGTTTGTCGCCCAAGAAAGTGGGTGAGGACATCGCGAAGGCAACTGGTGACTGGGTACGCCTCCTTGACTCGACATGAGAAGATACAAGCAACTGATGCAACCCACAGAAAGGCTTGCGTGTGACCGTCAAGCTCACCATCCAGAATCGCCAAGCCGCTGTGTCTGTCGTCCCGACCGCGTCTTCACTCATCATCAAGGCGCTGAAGGAGCCTCCTCGCGACCGAAAGAAGGAGAAGAACATCAAGCACAGCAAGTCTGTTGCTCTCGACGAGATCATTGAGATCGCCCGCACCATGCGCTACAAGTCTTTCTCCAAGGAGCTCAAGGGCACGGTCAAGGAGATTTTGGGCACAGCCTACAGTGTTGGATGCCAGGTCGATGGCAAGCCGCCCCAGGTCATCATCGAAGCCATTGATAGTGGAGACATCGATAGTAAGAAGTCCCCCGGCTGGTAGTCGTAGCATTTCGCTCTACCACATCATCCTTTGCCTTGGCTAACATTACTTCACAGTTCCCGAGGAATAGATGAGCGTAGCTGCCATCTGGCTGGTCCAATGATGTTGTTTGACGATGGGTCTAGCGGCTGGGAATGGCTCGACAGAATCTTATCGCAGCAGCACTGAGCTGGATTTCCACTTCCATTGGACTCACCCGTGACAGAAGCGAGGCCCATTTGTGACTTCGATCCCGGCTTGGCAGCACTGTAGATGCACCCTTGGCTACACTCCGAAATCTACCAATCTACCCGATGGTCTATTTCTATTTTTGCTCAAGGAAGATAAAGTTGAATTTCTGGCTCGATACTCACCGCGACACTCCAGCAGTCTTGCTCTGTGGGTGTAGTGGTCCATTAACCTGGCCAACATGCACGACCTTTGCTTGTCAGACTATGAATACTGCGTGTCGCAGCCGCCAAGGGTGAGATCCCGCGGCTCACTTCATGTCGAGATTCAGGGGTCTTCAGGAGCTCTGGAGGACGATGATACGTTGCGAACGGCATCGTAGAGAGAGCTTCCGCGACGCAGTGTCAGTTAGCTGTCAAATGAAATGTACTCATTGTACGGTTTTGTGTCACTATCACTACATCACCACCTGCGGTCAGGGCAGCATTGTGATGCATCCTAGTCACCCGCCAATGCAGCACTCCGTACGAAGAGTTGCAGCCTCTTCAGGTGCAACGACTTCTCTAGAACGTACATGCACCTCAGGTTGCGGCGGTGCTTCCTTGCCGCACTCGTAATGGCCAAGCCAGCTGCAGGGCACTGTAGGAATTAAGAAAGGTCAGGCACAGAGCTTGTCTGATGGGCGTTTCAACAGCGACGTAAATCCCCTTGCACTCGCTTGGATCGCCTCGCAGCGAGGCTGGCGGGTTTTGTATACCGACTTCTTACCTTATTAAGGTACTACCCTCGGACTAGGGACTACGAGTACTCGACGCTGCTTTGTTGACACTGTCGCAGGGGTCCGATGTTTGAGGCCTCGCCGCTCCGCACGGTAACAAAAGCCATGCCTTTAGCGACATGACGACAGGCAACGTCACGCTCAGCTGACTAGGTATCACCTACGAATACGAAATGCTTCCGGGTAGAGGACTCAAGGCCCGGTGCCTCAAGACGTCCGATGGTGTTACGAAGCAGGTAATTTGCTAACTGCATTCGTCTCCGTACCTGGCAGCGCAGGGAGATGAACATGGGGGTGCTGCGTCAACTGTTGGGCGATGGCATGCGCAGATTACCAGGCACCAAACGAGCCACCTTGGCGAGGTACATATGAGCGTCGAACGCGGCGCAGCGGTACCTTGGGTACCTTAACCACCACACGAGCGTTCCCGTGCTCCTTCTTTCTGCCCATGCGCGCCACTGTCCTGCCACTCATATTAAGCTCCCCCTCATCAATCCCCCACGTCCCGTTACTCATACGACGCATACGACGCATACGAAGGTGTCCATCCGCCTACCCATCAACACCGTGCTGTGCACATATAACGTACCATCTGACATCTCTCCAACTCTATTGAAACATTTATCTGTCAGGGTGCTTTCCACTACCCGCCCGCCGCCTTGGCCACCTGCATCTTGCCAGCGTCCAGGATCGCTGTTGTTGCCGAGCCTTAGGCTATCGTAGCAGCCGGCAGAATCTCACGCTCGCAAGACGTCCGTGGTCAACGCTGGCTTACCGAGCCCGCAACTACTTCGTACGATAGCTATTTCGTCTGCCGACAGCTTGAGGGCGGGCTTGATTTCCGCGTTGCCCGCCTTGAAGACGCCAGCCAGCGCCGTCCTCTCCAGATGCCTGTCTCCTCGCCCAACCCGTCGGCCATGCGTTGAGCAGATGGCCTTGAGCGATTGCTGACCTACCAGCTGTCTCTCCGCCGGCTTCGTCCTGTATCGTGCAGTTAAACTTCCTCCTTGCTCGGCCGTACCAGACTGGGTGGCTGCACTCCAGATGCATCCCGCCCCGGCGCCTCCGCCCTTGACTTTCCACGCCGTCGCAGGAGCCTTGCCCGACCACGGCCATATTCATGACTTCAATCACGGCCTAGACAGTGGTCTTGGTGCCGTTTCGCCCCAGCATCCACAGCCTGGGGACCTGAATTCCTCGTATCGTCAGTCGTTTCCCATCCGGATATCTCAACCTTTACTGCATCTACAGGTCGCTGCGCCGCTCCCTGAGCACAAGCTCCGACGAAAGACGCCGAACGGGACCGTCGATGCCGGCTACGATGGCTCTCCAATACAGCTTTGTCCGGGTCCGCCGCCATTGAAGCACATGATACTCCCTGCTTCTGCCAGCTCTAGGCCGCATGTTTCCACCAAGCCACCATACCATCTGTTTCGCCGACGATGGGCGTGGTCTCAGCACTCGCCTGGACAAGCCTCAATTGTCTGGCCACAGCACAATCTGTCAGCTTCGCCTTGGCCTTATGAGAATGGAGTACTGGCATCACAATATATCCCTTCACAGGTTTCGCCCGGCGATAACGTGCTTGTCTCAATCGTCAATCACGGTCCCGCGCAGCTCCGCTCAGACGCCTATCAACCTGTCATGCGTGCAAATGAGTACAATGTTCGCGCGATATGCCCTCCTCCACTTCCGATGACTGGCTCTTTCCTCTTTGGCCAGATACCTCAGCACCCTGGGCTTTCGCCTTGGGACCATCAGACCCTCGAACAGACCCAGGCCGGAGCATTCGGGCATGGGAAGCTGGACACTCTCCCTCATGGTCGTTCTGCCCCCTATAAACCCCGGACCCACTCGTCTCCTGGGAACTTGGATAGTAGCAACAGACTCAAGCGCAACTTGGAACTTGACCACGTCGATTCTCGACCCTGGGATGCGGATCAAGTCTTGAATACGGCGTCACTTCGACGCATGGTGGGACGAACTGGGCAACCAGGTTTCAAGGAGAAAGCTTTGGCACATGCTCATCAAAGCTATGTCGATTTGCTGGCGTTCCTCCAAGCGAATGGGAGAACCAACCCCCTGAGGACGAGTTCGAGGTCCGATGCTGCCTACAAGCTCCCAGTTCACCCTACGCTGCAGAATGGCTTCACAAAGACCGGTCGATACGAGTTCTCCGATGCCGCCGATTGCAATCGTCACTATGGCCAGTCTTTCACAATGCAAGCAGCAGGGTATCATGGCACGCTCTCGCATTATCCGACCATGGCTCGAGAGAGTCAAGTCGGCTCTCCGGCTCACCAACAAGCCCTTGCCTCAAACGCCCCTACGCTCCTCAATACGACCCACTCCCTTGCCAGAGCATCACCTGTCGCCAGCGCCATGTCATCATTAGAGATTCTCCAAAGCCTCTGCGAGCGGGGCGATTGGAAGTGGACGGATGGAATGTTGTTGGGAGGCTGCCTCCACTATGGTCTTGAGCGCTACGAAGATGCCTTAAAATGGTTCTCGAGGATCATGGCTACAGAATCGAGGTAAAAGTTGTCCCAGACGAACTGTCAAGTGGCTGTTCTGGATGTCTGACCTTGTTTTCGCAGTCATGTTGAGGCCATCACGAACATGGCGGCCACGTTCTACTGCCTCAACCGACAGCATGATGCGGAGCAACATTGGCTTAAAGCTGTCAAGCTGCGACCCAGCTATCTGGAGGCTACCGAGCATCTGGTCGGTTTGCTGTACAAAAAACGTAGCGAAGAGGCTGTCCAGGTCATCTCTCACGTACAGCGAGCTTTAAGACTGTCTCCGCAGAGATTCAGCTTCCAAGGCTACCCCGAGGATAAGGAGTATGGTTCAAGCGGGTACGCTCTGCCAGGGAGCGAAAATGGAAGGATTCTCGCGTTAGTGCACGCAAAGGGGACAATGCTCTACAGCTTGAAAGATATCGAGAGAGCTTCCGAAGCATTCGAAGAAGCCGTGTTGATCAGCATTGGGCGGCGCCTGGATGGCATCCAGGATCTGATTAGGCGTGTTCAGGGCGTTCTGTCTCCGAGAGACCTGGAGCGGGCCCATCACGGACAGGACGACCACTCACTGCGCCCCCTGATGCTGTCCCCCGAAAGAGCTCGGCGCACTGCACAGCTCGTGTTTTCTGGTGGAGGCGAATTGCCTGGCCTCGTCTTCGTACGAAATGGGCCTTCGAAACGAGCAGCGTTACAGACGACAAGCAACTCGCTGCTCTCGCTGGCAAAAATATTTCAGGACGCCATGTCTAGCGGGAGTGCGGACTGCGGCCTTCTTCACCGGTCATCGAGCGTCAGTGACATCTTGGCTCTTTACTACCTCTCGCTCTCACTTCAAGAGAGTCCGTCCACAGCAAACAACGTGGGGATCCTACTTGCTGGGGTTCAACAGAGTGCGCCATTCTCGGCGAAGGCATCCGCACCAAACATCCCTCAGCCAACTATACCTGGCATTACGCCAGGTAGTGGAATGGCTCTTGCGCTGGCGTACTACAATTACGGGTTACGGTTGGACCCTAAACACGTCCATCTTCACACAAACCTGGGCAGTTTACTGAAGGACGTTGGCCAACTGGACCTCGCAGTACAAATGTATGAGCGCGCTGTCTCGTGTGATGGAAATTTCGACATAGCTCTGACAAACCTTGCCAACGCAGTCAAGGACAAGGGCCGGATCAATGACGCCATCGCCTACTATCGCCGCGCTATGACCTCAAATCCTATGTTTGCCGAGGCCGTTTGTGGCCTGTTGACGGCTTTGAACTCCGTCTGCAACTGGCGAGGGCGCGGTGGAGTGGTGCTCGCTTCTGGCAAATACGACCGATGGCATGTTGATGACGAAGGAAGGCTGCTTGATGTTCGATCAAGTGGTCACGGGAGCGGCCTTACCAAGCGTGTTGTGGAAATTGTGGCCAGACAGTTAAAGGACGCCTCCGGCTGGGGCCGGCATATACTGCAAGAGCCCGTCATCTGTGCCCTGGCCCAACAACTTCAATATTTATGCCAGGAAAAGGTTCCTAAGCTAGACGACGCGATTCGGCAATGGGCTGGAGAACCATGGGAAGGATCACGGTTGTTGCGCCTGGTCGAACGCGCTACCCGAGTGATCATGCGCCGATGGTATCTGGACTTATACGTCTCTGGCAGAGAGTCGGAGTCGCCATATGATCGGCCAAGGCTGCCCCCGAATCTCACAGTACCTACTGCACCGACCGTGCTTCCGTTCCACACCTTCACCTGTCCACTGACGGCAAGCGACATACGGACGATATCACAACGTAACGCTATGCGCATTTCTTGCTCGACGCTACGATCACCTTGGCTACAGCCCACGGTGTATCCACCGCCGCGGCCACCCAATCCTCAGCTCAACATTGGCTACCTATCTTCAGACTTTAACAACCATCCTCTGGCCCACCTGTAAGCCTCTTTCTTCGTTGAACCCTCCTGTAGTGACTCTGTAGGTATGCTCGACTAACTTCTCTATGCAGTATGCAGTCAGTCTTTGGGCTCCACAATCCGAGCCGGGCTCGAGCATTTTGCTATGCCACTACTGTCAGCGATAAATCAGTTCATAGACAGCAAATAGAGAGGGAGGCACCCGTGTTTCGAGATGTCAGCAGTTGGTCGCCTGACAAGCTGATTGAGCAGATTGTCCGAGACCAAATTCACATCTTGGTGAACCTCAACGGATACACAAGAGGGGCACGCAACGAGATCTTCGCCGCTCGGCCAGCACCGATTCAGATGTCATTCATGGGATTTGCGGGCAGCCTTGGGGCAGAATGGTGTGACTACATTCTGGCCGACACGACTGCTATTCCTCCTAGTACGTTGCGCCCCTGGCGAAGAAACGTTGGCGTCGAGGATGTGTTCAAGGACAACACCGAAGGGGACGAGGGTGATTGGGTCTACTCGGAAAATATCATTTTCTGTCGCGATACCTTTTTCTGTTGCGATCACGCACAATCCTGCGACGACGACGAAAGGGAAATGACATGGCAGGAGGAGAAGCAGCGCAGGTGGAGCATGCGCAAGAAGCTGTTCCCTTCCATGGCAGATGACGTTGTTATTATGGGCAACTTCAACCAGCTGTACAAGGTATGGTCAATGCCCTTTCAAAGCAGACGGAGGTATATACGTGAGACTAACAGGGGCGCGCGCGCACCAACGGCATAGATTGAGCCGACGACTTTCCGATCTTGGCTTCGCATTCTGGCCCGGGTTCCAAAGGCAATTCTGTGGCTCCTCCGCTTTCCAGAGCCGGGCGAAAGCAATCTGCGGGCGACGGCCGATGCTTGGGCAGGGCCCGAGGTGGCGAGTCGCCTCATCTTCACAGATGTGGCACCCAAAAGCCAGCACATATCGCGTGCCCGAGTATGCGACCTTTTCTTGGACACGCCAGAATGCAATGCACATACTACAGCAGCAGATGTTCTTTGGTCCAGCACACCGCTGCTTACGCTGCCGAGGTACCCCTACAAGATGTGCTCGCGCATGGCGGCGTCAATCCTGCGAGGAGCCCTGCCACAGTCAGTGGAAGGCCGCCAGATGGCACGTGAGCTAATAGCAGAGAGCGAGTCAGAGTACGAGGAGACAGCGGCCAGGCTTGGGGGTGGGTTGACCTACGTGGGGCCCGACGGAACCTTGGAGATTGAGGGCCAAGGGCGGCTGGCCGAGATGCGGAAGCTGCTATGGCAGAGTAAATGGCACTGCGGGCTGTTCAATACTCGACGTTGGGTGGATGATGTGGAGAGCGCGTACGAAGAAGCTTGGCGGCGATGGGTCGAAGGCACGGGAGGTGACATTTACCTCTGAGCAGGAGGAGTGGAGGCGACTGATTGTCATCCATCGGAAGAGAGATGAGAGGGGAGGATTAGGAGAGGGGATGGGAGGGGCCCAGGCGGGCCCAACGACGACGATGACGCGATGACGCGATGACGCGATGACAACGATGATTACGATGATGATAACGACAACGACGACAACGACGACGACGACAACGACGACGACTACCACACTACTGCCTGTGCCGCTACCACCACCGCTATTCACCACCATTGTTGCTACTATTACCACGACCACTACTACCAATACTAGGCCATTCACTGCCACTGTGCTGATAACTATGAGTACGACCTTGACTGCGATTTCGCCAGGTAGACTTCGGACAGTTATTTTGCAGTGCATATATGCTTCATCGAAGCTTGGAGCCAGAGGTTGCCATCATGGCGGCGTGGCGTTGAAGATTTTACTCCAATTTTCCCGACTACCTGCTCGACTACATTTCGCACGGTTCGCGCAAAAGAAGGATGGTCTTGCTGGATAACCTGCCTATGCTAGACCGAGAGCGGAGCTGGCTGTAGATCAGTCGGTTGAAGAGGCGTCACCCAGCCAGCCAGGCATGATTTCTGCACATATGTGGTACCTGGGGGCATTGTGCAAGCCCATCACCTTTCGGCCTCGACCTGGCGATCAACCTACCCGCCTGTCCTTGGCCGGGGCTTTCTCAAGTGCCCCTTGTGGAACCCCCTTGTGGGCTCACGTTGACGGACTCTCTGACATCCCATGAATTTTTCATCAAGCTGCTTAGCGGCGTTGTCATGCTTGCTACTGCGGTTGATCGCATCAAAAAGGTCCATCACGTACCTTGGTCGGCCTAGGTACGAAGTGCGAAGCACGTGGAGCCGGCTGGGGGCAGTGTACTCAAGACTCACCGGCCTGGGAAGGCGCAAGAGGGGGGGGCGGAGGCATCTCAAGCGCTTGCTTTGGCACCTCGTAGGGTTAAACTCAACTCGGGCCCATCCACAACATCTGCGCCCCATTGGGAAAGAGCTGTTGGGGCCGTTTGCTCCAAGACGAAGACGTCGTGCCCATGAATGCTCATACCCAGGTACATCGTCATACGAACACGCGCCTCGCTCGGATTTCGGGACCTTGAACAGCAACAAAGTATATCAGGGTAGCCACAGAGGAGTCTGCACGGCATTTGTTGGAATAGGCTCGGGTGCTTCATAAGGTAAGGTACCTATCTGCCTATCTCCGAGAGTAGCTTGTGCAGGTACGTACTCTTCGAGCTGCCGGGCCCAGCCTCGCCGCGACGGGCCGTGTTGGTGGTGTGGTAACGTGAGGTGGTTGGTGACTTGACTGACGAGAGAATGTCTTTGCTACCTTAGCTAGATCGGTCAAGTACCTATGCACAGCCGAACCCTCTCGCTCGCTCGTCTCAAAGTCATGCATCGGTATCGGCGTTGGTTGGCGCTGGTATTGGCGTTGGCGTGGAGGGGCGGATATGACGGGCACATGTATAAGCATCTGCGGCGGATGCTACCTACTTGGTGGCTTTTGGGCCGAAGGAAACGGCACGGTGGACCGCTCTAGAGATCTGGCGAACAACTTGGCCTACTTCAAAGCGTGTAAGGTTCGTTTTTGGCCTCATCTGACCGCCAGTCCGGCGAGTGACGCGTCCGCTCCCCGTCCGGATGAGGGTATAGAGCAGACATTTTCCCTCCAAGCTTAGTCCACAAGGTTTTTTCAAAGGCGGGAATGATACGAATACAAGCTCCACAGTATGCGCATTGGCTGTTGGAGCCGACAAGGAAAAGCCTTGGACTTACAGGTGACTCAAATGGGCGGTAGCTTTTACGTTGATTTGAGCCCTGGGACTGTGCATGTGCCGTCCAATACACGACTCTTGAGCAACCTGATAGCCGGCCATACTGGGAAGTTTCCTGTATGCGCTCGCCAGTCTGGAACCTTGCACCTGCAACGCACTGGGAGTCGCGAACGCGCCTGGGAGGGAGTAACTAACACGTGGAACACGCTTAATCCGATGGTGGTGATAGTGGTAGTGGCGGCGCCGGCGCCGATGAGTTGGCATCGGCCCCCCCCCCCTTCACTCCGCCTCATTGTCTGGCTATAATCATGTCTCGTTCCACATCTACTCGGGCGCGCGAACGGCATGCGCGAAGTATATGCCACTGAGGGCATGGCGCGATGCGGCGTGTGGATACGTTCGGCACTGGGGACGGCGGCTCGGCATTGTTGCTTGACAACTTGGCCCGCCGTCATCCCGCAACAGTCACTGTGGGACCGGGTACCTCATAATCCAGTCTACCTTACCAAATCGGACGACTCCTTCGGTACTGGGACAGCAGGCCCAGCCATGTTCACACCGTGAATTCCTTCACCTCACGGCCTGCAGAGCGAGAATCTGCCTGCCATGGGACCCCGGGACGGTTAATCTGTATTCGGAACTGCGGACGCAGTGCGAGTATCGTACGACAGAGGAGCGTGCGAGTAGGTAGCAAAAGGCGTAGCGAGTTGGCGTCAGCATCTATTCACTCACGAGACAACACTTCGTCTTGGGCGCCTCCGTGCCATGACAGCCTCTCGCCTCGGGCCGCAGATCTCGCCCCCCCAAAGGCATCCCATCCCATCCCATCCCATCCTCGTCCTCGTCGGGTTCCGATGCCCCTCGACGTGACTCTCTCGCACCCAAGCCGTGGCAGAAAATCACGGAACCATGGTCGACTCGCCCCGTCCGCCGTCGTTTGGGACCACTCAGACGTCGGCAGCAAACGTGCATTGCCGTCGTGCAGAGACAAACGCTCCTCTGACTTGCACAGATTGGCTCTCGCTGCGGCCCTCGCGGGGTCCGTGGCAGCCTCATTCGCATTGAGCCGATTGGTTGGCCGTCAGGGCAGTTCCTGGCGACAGCCTCATTTTCGCCCGCGGCGTCCTCTTGTCCTCCCCTGCTTTACCAGCTTGTTTCCACAGCTCTTCCCGATTCGACGCCTCGTCTGGCTCCCTGGGTCACGGATCAAGCTCTGGCTGGTGCTTTAGACGTTCATCTTACAGAAGCTTCAGCCCTCTTCGAGCAGCGGTTGGTTTACAAGTCTTTCGCCACTAGGGTTCAACTCCCAAGTCCATTGTGCGCCATCACCGAGCTTTCGACGGCTTGGTACGAATTGTTTTTTTCAACATGTCGCTGCTCTCCTACTACTGGCCAGCCCAAATGTCTTGTCATGCACTGCTGAATGCACCTTTTGTATCCTACACGCTGGTCTGCAGGCGCTCCAGCCGATCCGTCACCGCCTCGACCAGGGCCGTCTCTCGCGATAGCAAGCCTTGCACTTGCAGGAGCTTGTTCCGCCGGACGTCCTGGGGGATCCTCAGCTCGCCGGATGATGCAACTCGCACATCGCCAGACTTCTTCAATGCCTCCACTTCGCCGAGCAGCTCCGCCTGCAGCCGCTTCACCTCGTCCAAGCGTTTCCCCAGCTGCTTCGGCTGGTGGCTCGCCCTGCCCTCCTCGCCGGAGACGCTGGCCTCCAGCGTCCTGACCTCCTCCACGAAAACGCGTTCCTTGACGCTCAAGTCTCGGGTTGTCGCTTTGCCCACCAGCTTGCGCAGGTCATCCACGCGCTGCGTGAGCCGCTGCTGGCGATCCTTTGCCTCGGCTATGCGCCGCTCGTACATTGCGTTGTCCGCCTCGCCATTCTCGCGGCTGGCCCCGCTGATGGTGTCAATCTTGCCCTTGACCTCGTTGGCCTTGCTGACTTGTTGGCGTAGCTCCGCCTGCAGCAGCTCACACCGCCGGAAGACCTCGGCCGCAGCTACTCCGAGCCTGTAGGTTTCGTCGCTCAGAACCTTGTGCGCGTCGGTGAAGATCTGGAGCGTGAGCGGGCTGAGCTTCACCTCCTGGTTGATCGTGGTCTTGTGTCGGGAAGTTCGTAGACGCTCGAGGAGAGCCGGTAGTGCCGAGCCTTCGTCAAACACGTGCGGCGGGTTGAACACTGGCCGAGGCTCGTAGAAGTCGAGGGGCGCCACGCTGGCCTCGCGCTCACGAGATGGGCTCTCTTGCCGTATAGGCGCAAGGTCAATGTCCGGAGTTTCAAACGTCAGGGCTATCGGCTCGTACGGCGTCGCGGACAGCAAAAAGTAGCCCAAATCAGGGTCACGAATAGCCACGCAGGCTGCCAGCGGTACGGAAACATCGGCTGTCGTCTGGGCAAAAATCCTGTCCCTAGCGGATTGAGAGTTGACTAGGAGTCCGATGCGGAAGTCGGTGCCCGCCTCATGATCCCCAAGCAGCTCTCCTTCCAAACGAAATATCCACGACGTGAGTGAGACGAATGTAATGGCGGCATGATGGGTGACAAAGAAGCTGTATCGAGACATGACGTCCAGGCTAAAGACTGGCCAAGATTCCTCGTTGACCTCGACGGGGCTCATGGTGTCGAGTGCCTGAAAGGCGATGAGGGAGGGCGGTTCGGATTGCACCGGGGCCCTAGCCGACTTCCATTTGCTCTTTGGCGGAAGCCACTGCGCTTGAACGCCGTCGAGGTCTAGGTAGACGCGGACCTGGCCACTCGCAGACAGTAGGCAGACGACAGCGAGCGATAGCCCTTCTTGATCGCCGTCGTCCAAGTCCAACTCATCCTCCTCGCCCATCATCAGCTCGTCCGTCTCGGTTTTCTTGCCAATGACCAATATATCGGTGATGGTAGTGTCCAGATCGTCGCCCGTGTCGGGATCCGTATTGAGATAAAACGGGCCCTGTAGTCGTGGGACCACACCCGGACGTGACGGTCTGGTGTACACCTCGACAATAGGCTCACCAGGAAGTCCCTCGAGGACTTGAGGCTCCTGAGAATCCAGCTCTCCCATCCATTGCAGTTGCTGCTGAGCCAGGAGCTTCTCGCTCTCGTCGACCCGAGGATCGTCCTCGATGCTGGCGACCGCGGTCACAATGGACACGGATAGAGATGGAATCAAGGTTGGCGGCGGTGCCCAACGTTGCGGTAGCAGAGGACACAAGGCATACACGTCCCCCTCCCTCATGGCAACCCAGAGAGTCATGGGATTCCAGCCTCCCGAACCCTTAGTCGCCAAGCTGGCTGCGGCGACTTCCATCTCGAAAGAGTCGGGAGAAAAGGCCTTGTTGGTGGTCGAGGTGGACGCAGTAAAGTCCTGGTCCAGTGTCGTGCCGTCCACCAGCTTCTTCAGATCCACAGACGTCGTCGGCGTGTCGTACGACCAGCGATTCTCGGCGGACAGCTCCCATACCCGAACAATGGCGTCTGCGGTGACTGTGACAACGCAGGAGCCGTTGACTCCCAGCGGATGCCACAAGACAGACATGATGGGCGACCGAGACGTGACATGAGTCGTTGGTCCTAGGGTGAAGATCTTTGGCCGCACAGGGCCGACATCGTCGCTCGTCAAGTGTGAAGAGTCTGGAAGTACGCAGATGTGGACAGTATGCGTTGTGAGTATCGCGAGGTAGTTGGCGTTGGGCGACATGATGAGCTGGCGGATGTCATCGGCCACGGGTGTTTTCAACGTCTGCAAGCTCATCAGTATTCGTTCCCCATGATCGGTGCCGCCTTGACATGCCCGAAACCCTGCCGCAGAGTCGATTTCGTCATGACCTTCGATTGACTGATACGAATCCTCTCTCTTGATGCGCACCCCAGAGCCAGCCCTACCCCTCGACTGCTTTGCCGCCCACTCATCCTTGAGGTAGGCCAAGTCGGCCCAGCGAATCTCCTTGCCCACCGCCACAAAGACCTCGGTGCCTCGTCGCGCAATGGTTCGGCGCGGCCCAGGAACGGCCTTCTTCTTGGACGAGTACGACGGCGACAGCGCGCGGGAGCGGATCGATTCGGCAGAAGGCTCAAACAGCTGGTGGCCGGGGGCGCTGCCCGACAGCCAACCGGCCGAGAAGTGCTTGACTTTGGGCATGATGGGATGCGGGGAACCGGCACTCGGGCCGTAACTCTGGCTGCTGAAGCTGCGGAAGCCCGTGGCCAGCTCGTCGTAGCTGTTTCAGAACAATAGGAGGCTCCGTCGAACCGGGGACAGACGGCGTTGAAGGTTGAGAACGCTGGCGCGCGCCAGGCTACGAGGCCAGCAGCCAGCTGCGAAAAGCGCGGCTGGCTAGCGCTGGGGCTCCACTCGGCTCCCCTGCCACCGGGAAGCCCACCAGCCAACGGCAGACGTTCTCTCGCTGCATCTCGAATCTCGAACTGCACCAACCCAGTGAGCAAAGCGACCAATTAACACACCCGTCGTTTCCTCCCACAAGCATCGATCAATCCTGGGCTTAAAGACTGCAACTTTTGGAGAGTGCGGCCTTGCACCCCACAGAGCACTCGAACCAAGCGAGCGCACCACGTAGGATCCAAAGTCGAACGAAGCCTCCTCGGTGACGATGCGCCCCGAGCAGCGAAGCACCGTCGACCGCCTCGACAGGCCGAGCGCATACTACCAGAGCAGGGTATGGACCAAGCAACTCCAGGGACCCCAGGAGCACAAGCTAACGTTGTCCGCAGAACAAGCGCCGACGCGACCGCGACGACGAACCCGCCGATGCGCCCCCGGAACCCGCCGTCGACCCCCTCGCCAACGCAACGACTCTCTACGTCGGCAACCTGTTCGTGACCCTCGAGGGCCCCCTCTCTCTCTCGCATCCGTGGCTCGCGCTGACCCCCCGCCTCCAGATCCTTCTACACGACCGAGGAGCAAGTCTACGAGCTCTTCTCAAAGTGTGGCGAGATCAAGCGTCTCGTCATGGGCCTGGACCGCTTCCAGAAGACGCCCTGCGGCTTTTGCTTCGTCGAGTATTACACCCACCAGGACGCCCTCGACTGCATGAAGTACATTGGCGGCACCAAGCTCGACGAGCGCATCATCCGGACCGACCTGGACCCGGGCTTCGAGGAGGGCAGGCAGTACGGCCGCGGCAAGTCGGGCGGCCAGGTGCGCGACGAGTACCGCGAGGACTACGACGAGGGCCGCGGCGGCGTGGGCCGGGCCATTGAGTCGGAGAGGATGAAGGACTACGACGAGGAGGGGCGGTACGCGCCGCGGTAGAGCGCGGATGTTGGCTAGAGGTTTGGCTTTGATACCCTCACGAGGAACAAGAAATGGGACACTGGCTAGATGATATTTGTGGTATTCGTCTTGATGTGTCTGCTGCAGAGTGCGCCGTGGTCTATGTTACAGTCAATTTCCTGCAGAGTGCGCTTTATCCCACAACTCTTGCAGCTCCCGAGAAATCTCAATGAAAGCCATCCATTCAACAAGTGTTGTACACGCGAACGCCGTCTTGTGCAGCTCGCCTCCTCAATGGTCCTCGCTCCGAACAAGTCGTGGTATTGCTCAGATCGAACCGCCCCCAGATCCAATCGTCCCTCTCAGTAACCCGGCGGGTTGACTCTCTGCGATACCCTCGTCCACTTTGGCAGTTCTACATTCCTCAGCGTCAGCATTCCCCCCGTCGACAAGTGCGACGACGACTTACTGTGAATGCCCTTGCGATACTTCTTGGCCTTGCGGTCGAACATGGTGTACTTGTCGCGCGGCAGCATCTCGGCCTCGGTCGGCATCTCGGCCTTCCACCGCTCCAGCGCCTCGAGCGTCTGCCCCTGCCGGGCCAGCGCCGCGTCCACGGTCGCCACGACGCTGTCGACGGCCCGCAGGCGCAGCCGGTGTCGCCGCTTCTGGAACCGTGACAGCCGCCAGGGTATCTTCCACAGCAGGCCGCCCGAGAGCGGGTTCGTGATGCGGAACGGGCCAAACATTGCCGTGGCTTGGTTCTCTTGCTGCTGTGTTTTGCGTGGGCGTGGCCGTTCGGATTCGTTCCCGTCGTTCGACACACCCCGGCGATGAAGCTTTTTTTGGACCAGCGCGGCTCGACGACTGCTGGACCACATTGGAGCGGAACATTGCGGCTCCCGGGCGCCTTCCATTGCATAGCGCATGGCGGGGCGCCCCGGGAGCACACACCCACCACCTCCACTGGCTGGCTCAGCGCCCGCCCCGTCAGCGCTCACCACCAAACTGGCCGCATCGCCGGATGCGCACGACGGGCAAGACGGACGAGCTGCGCAGATGCCGCAGACGCCACCGCCATGAGCTACTACTTCGCCATCGTCGGCGCCCAGGACAACCCCCTCTTCGAGTACGAGTTTGGCACCTCGAAGCAGGGAGGTGACGGCCTGTCGCGCTTCACCGACCAGCTGCGCCACCTCAACCAGTTCATCCTGCACTCGAGCCTCGACATTGCCGAGGAGGTGCAATGGGCCCATGGCCAGATGTGCGCCTATTCTTCCCCTGGTGCCGAGAGAACCTTGTCTCTCCTTGCTCTGCTGCCCGTCCGGGTCGCGGCGCCCGGAGGATCGTGGACTTGTCGCTGACTCCGACGCAGGTACCTCAAGTGCATCGACAAGTTCTTCAACAACTACATCTCGTGCTTCGTCACGGCCGCCAACGTCAAGTTCCTGCTCCTGCACCAGCCTACGGTCCCCTCGTCCGGTAGCTCATCGCGCTCGTCGACGGCCATCGGCGCCAACCCCACCAGCCCGGCGACCGAGGAGGCCGTCAAGATGTTCTTCGCCGAGGTCTACGAGAACTGGGTCAAGGCCGTCATGAGCCCTTTTTACAAGGCCAACACCGAGGTCGGCAGCCCCGTGTTTAGAGCTCGCGTCGCAGCGGCGGGGCGCAAATACCTGTAAAGGGGGAACCTGATGGATGGACGGGCAACTTTTGTCGGATTCACGAGGTTATGATACCATGGGCTGTTGGCCTCGGCTCAACGATCAGCTGCACACTGCATTGTCACGCGCAGCTGCTTGATCTTGGGTGCCGCCTTGGGGCAGCGCGTCTCGCCACATGGCGCATATTCATAGCACAATAATAAGGTAGTAGGCGTCCGACTCTGCGCGGCGCACGGCAAAGATTGATGAATGCAAAGGTCATGTGGTATATTGATGCCCAGTATAGCAAGGTCGTCTTCCCATGACGCCTCTTAAGCCCCGTATCCGAGTTCCCAAACGCCAAGTAATAAAATCAAGCGGCCCACGCCATGAGGCCTCCATGGCACCGGCCCGCACAAGAGCAATATGTGCTTGCTTAACCACCGAAACCGTACAGGGTGCGGCCCTGGCGCTTCAGGGCGTAGACGACATCGAGAGACGTGACTGTCTTGCGCTTGGCGTGCTCGGTGTAGGTGACGGCGTCACGGATGACACCCTCGAGGAAGGTCTTTAGGACACCGCGGGTCTCCTCGTAAATCACTGCAGGGATCAACGCGTTAGCAATGCCAGGCAGTCGGGGCGAGGGTGGAGCTTACTGGCAGAGATACGCTTGACACCGCCACGGCGAGCCAGACGGCGGATGGCAGGCTTGGTGATGCCCTGGATGTTGTCTCGCAAAATCTTGCGGTGACGCTTGGCGCCGCCCTTGCCGAGACCCTTGCCGCCCTTGCCACCTGTTGAGCCCCAGTCAGCACATCATCACCATGTTTGACGCGTAGGTATCCGCCGCCCCGGACGCGACGCCGCCGCCGCCGCCGGTCGTCCACCACGACCACGACGGCACCGACCCGCAGGATATGGAAAATCAAGAGAGGCACTTACGTCCAGTCATGTTGATGGAGGTATAGATGTGCTTGTGGTGAGGTAGCTCGCGTGGTGTCGCGTTATCGCGGATGACGTTTTGTGCGGGTGGTGGTGTTGCTGGGTGAGGGCGTGTAGGAGGGAATAAAAGGCAGGAGAGAGGTGCGGGGAGCCCGGGGGCCCTGAATAAATACGTTGCGCGCAATCAGCCAGGCTGCGGCGCATCAGTACGAGTAGCGAAGGGGTACGCTAGGCCTGTTACGGGGTGGGGTGGGGTGGGGTGGGCTGCATTGTTTGAGGGCTCGGTCCAATGAGAAACTAGCTTGTATTATCTTGGTGTTGTTTGCTGCTGCTGCGCTCGTGCCTCTGTGCTGGGTTCAATTATTGGGCGTCGCATTTTTGGGGGGCGCGAGCTGACACGCTGATGGTGCCCCGGCGCGCGTCGGCGGGAATGGGAGGAGATGGGCTGGTCCGGGCGGGGCCTCTGCGGGACCTGCGCTGCCGTGCATGGGGCCAATCAGCGGCCAGCAGCCTCGTGAACCCATCCCGACCGCGACTTGAAGCCGTCGGCAGCTGGGGCGACTATGCTGCGTTTGGCGGCGACATATCAAAGACGTCGTCGACTGCTCGCAGAAAAGTCATATGCATGTGGGTATGCTACCTAGCCAACTCGTCCTATTCACACGCCCAGCAAGCTCGCCTCGCCGTCAAAGCCAACGCCCATGCCATGCAACCTGTCCAACGGCTTCTCCTCCATTAACGCACACCTGCTGTCCCTGCCGCAGACACCCGCGGTTCCAAAATGCAAACCCTTCCCTTGACTTCATGCCATCATTGAGTCGTCCATCGGTACATCGTCCTCGAAACTCTCGATTGCCTCCTTAATTTTCGGTGCCGCCTGTGTTGGTCCATGTCAGCAAAGCGTTCGTCTCAGCCAGGCCCTACGCGGGATTGCTTCGCTCACCTTGGGGTCCAGGGACAGCGCAATCGTAAAGTGCCGCACCGACAACTGCCTCTCGTTCGTGTCCTTGTACAGCGTCCCCAGCAAAAAGTGCACCGTCGCCTCCTCGGGAGCCAGGTCCTTGAGGATCATCAGCTCCCGCTGCGCCGCCTCGATCTGCCCCACCATGAGGAGAGCCCGAGCCTTCTTGTACCGAGTCTGCGCGGCCCGCGGGGCGAGCTCTGCGGCCTTGGTGTAGGCATTGAGCGCCTGCACCATCTGCTTCTGCTTCTCCAACACCGTGCCCATGCAGCAGATGAGCACGGCGTTGTTGGGATTGATGACTTGGGCCGCGTAAAAGTGGTCGTACGCCTTGTCGTAGGCTCCCAGCCGCTCCTGCACTCGTCCTATGCCGTAGTAGGCATTGTAATGCCTCCTGTCGGCGACAATGGCCTGCCGGTAGGCCGTGAGCGCCTTCTCGTACTCTTCGTTGGTGACGTGTTCGTGCCCCTGCAGTGTAAAAGCGTACGCGAACTTGGGGTCGAGCTGCGTAGCGCGTTTGAAGCATTTCAGCGCCTGCTCGGGATCTCTGGCGAGCGACCACGCATTGCCCAAGGCACACCATGCCTGGGGCGAGTGCCACGCCGAGTCCACGAGCTCATGGGCCAGGAAGGACAGGTCCGTCTCGCGCTTCAGGTGCCACAAAATCGTCGAGTACACCTCCATGTCCTGCAGCCGCGACGGCGCCTGTGTGCGCATCCTCCTGAAGAACTTCTCGGCCTCGACGTATGAAGCCTGCTCGTAATGCGCCCGACCCATTTGCGCCATCACCCAAGGTGTGCCTTGGTGAGCTGGCGGCAGTGCGCTCAGTGCCTGCAGGGCCTCCTGGCATTGGAATCGTGACAAGGCGTAGTATCCGCTTCCGAGTTTCTTCATGAGATCGAGGGCCCATTTGAGGGCTTCCTCAATCTTGGCTGCGTCTGGCTCTGCGAATCGCGTCATGGCGGGCTGCGGCGGCGGCTCCTTCGCCCTGAACGTCTCTCCGTGATCGACGTCCCCGTGGTGATCCTCGAGGGGCTTCCGGTTACCACTGACGACCCGGCCAACATTGGAGCCACTCGAACCTGGTCGTACGATGCGCGAGACCTGGGGCCTAGCCTTCTTCAACTCGCGTCCCGCAGACACTCCGATGGCGGTCCCTCCGACGTTCGCCTTGATCGACGGTTTGAACATGTTCAGTCGTGCGCTTCGCCTCGTGGCCGGCTCGTCCAGATTAGCAGACCGAGGCACTGGGTGTCCAGACAGAGTTCGTTTCCTGTCGGCAGTATTCGATGCTCCTGAGCGCATGGTGGTGGACGGGACGTTTGCGGCGTCCGACATGAGCTCAACGGGCTGCTGCTGCTCCTGGCTCCTGTCCTGTGTTCTGACGTTTCGCTTCGCTCCTATCCTGTAGTTCATTCGCGGCGGGGCGTCTACGCTGGCGTCTATAGCCTGGGCGTTGCGTGCTCTCCGAGAAGGTGCCTGCGGCGGGTCCTGTGAGTAGCCAGAGCGAGACATGGACGGTTCCGCCATGGTAGGGCCGGTGGGCGTCTCCAGTCCATCCAAAGGAGGCTGGCTGTTTGTCGATGCGGCGAGCCTCAAGCGCGCGCTCTGTATTCTCGACATGAAGTCATCTCCTGGTTCGGTGAACATGTCCACGGTCGGGCCTGACAGGTCCACGGTCGAGAAGTTGACGTTGAATGGGTCAACACCAAAGTCGGCGGCAATACCCCGCGGGACGGGTCGTTTTGATGACGGGTCCACGGCATGAGATGCGGCCATCTCCCTGGTATCGATTGTCGCCGAACTCGCTTCCTGTTCGAAGCTTTGCACCAGGCCCTCGGTGGCCTTGAAGATGTTTGGCACCCGAACATTGATGCCCATGTCACAGAGGCCAGTGAAGGCATCCCACATGAAGGGGTTCTTCTTCAGGGCCTCCTCGAAGCAACTGACGGCCTTCTTCTTATCTCCGTATCCGCGGTGGAGTTTTCCCAGCAAGCAGAGTACAGCAGGGATATCCGGCGACCCAGCTCGAGATGTCGAAGAATGCTTGCCTATGCTGCACTTTTGTGCCCACAGCCCTCTTGACTTTTCCAGCGCCACAATGCCATCCTTGTGTCTCTCCAACGCCAGGCACGCCTGTGCAAACACCCATGCGCAACCCAAGTTGACGCCGCGGTAGCCCGTGAGCTTGCTGACATCGTACGCGGAGCGATAGTCGCCGAGTCGGAGGTGGCAGAGGGCATATAGGTAGGCAGCGTCGCTCGACTTGGGATCTTGGGCCGTGAGGCGCTCGGCAAAGAACAGGGCGTTTTCGTAAGCGGCGTTGTCCAGGTGGTAATGTATCACCTGTCGGAGGAGACCTCCAACCACCACCGGGCTCGGGGCCATGCTGGGACAAGCTATCCGGCTGGGCGAGAGCCCGTTATTCCGTGCGATCGAGGACGGCTTTATCGGCGTGATTGTGCCATGGAATCCGTCGAGACGGCGCAGAAGACTACTGTGATTGATGTTTTCGCCTTGAAGGCGCGGCCAGGTGCACAAGCCGTCGGAGCAGAGCTGCACGTGCGTGTGTCGTCTGGGTGATGTTGTAATCGTCCACCGGTCCTCGTTATTTTAGTCGAGGTCGAAGGATCACGCCACACCTGTCCGTTCACTTGACTGTGGAATGCCTTGGCGGACAGACGAAGCTTTCGTGAATGCCAGAGCAGGCTCAAAAGATGCCTCTAGCTCACGCGCAGCTCGTCCCGACAGGGGCAGAGGACAGCGAGCTCCGCTGGCGAGGGTGGTCGGTGATGATGAACACGACGGTGGGTCCCCGTGCGTGCGGAAGGTTGCGGCGGCGAGGGAGAGGAATGGAAGTCGGACACCGCTCGCGGGAGGGACATAACCCGTTTGCGCAGCCGTTCGCTCGACGGCCTCGAAGCGCCGGAGTCAGTCAGAAAATGCCAGAGCTGGAGCTGTCGTCGAGCCGCGAACCAGGCGAGCAGCAGTTCAGTTGGTGACGCTGGCGGGAGTGAGCGAGGGCAGGCGCTGGAAGGAGGCGTGCCAGTTGTTGTTGCTGTGGGCCGCTTGATTGGGCGAGGCCGCAGCCGCCGTTGCTGTTTCTCTGCCTAGCAACAGCGACAAGAACAGTGGAGTCGCCGCCGCCGCCAATCACCAACAGCGCCAGCCCCCTTGGCGCTTCCAGGCGACGGACCACTAAGCAGGCCTGTCAGCCGCGTGAGCCCCCCCGGCGGGCAACTCCCGTCTTCTTCACACCTCCCGTCAGATATGTGAAAGGCGCCATTCCCAGCCTCGCCCCGGCCTCAGACACGCACGCACGCAGCCTTCATTCGTCCAGCTCGTCGGCAGTTGCCCAATCCACAAGCAAGCCAACCATAGGCGCCAGCCTCCGCGCAGCCCACAATGGCTCAAAAGGCGAAAAAGGACCAGGCCAAGCACAACACGGCCGCGCTCAACGGCTTGCACCTCTCGGCCATCACCGTCAACCTCGTCTTCCTGCTCTTTCACTTCCTCGTCCGGCCCCGCTCTCTGCTCGCCTACGGACTCTTCTCCGTGCCTGCATTCATCTGCGAGTACGTCCTCGAAGCCTCGGGCCGACCCAAGTATGACGCCGCCACCAAGGCCTTCCGGAGCCCCGGCGAGGACATGGCGGCTCGCGGCTTGACCGAGTACATGTTCGACGTCGTCTGGGTCACCTGGGCGTGCGCCATCGCCGTCTTGTTCTTTGGTAGCTGGGGATGGCTGCTGTGGGCTGTGATTCCTGCCTACGGAGCGTATCTCGGCAAGGGGCTCTTGGGGATGGGAAGGCAGAAGATGGCTGAGATGCAAGGTGGCGCGGGCCAGAACCACGGCGCTGCACCTCAGGGCAACCGGCGCGCGAGGAGAGCTGCCTAAGTGCCTCTATTCAAAAGTCTCTCTATTCTATGATGCTGTTCACCTGCGATGCGCCCTTCACTCTGCACTGCGCTCGGGTGGGTCCCCAGTCAAACGCTCCAGCGTCTCGTCGTCGACGTTTCGCACCAGCACGTGGACATGCTCAAGCGACCGAACGCTCTGCAGAGCAACCCAATTCTTGAACCACAAAACTCGCGACTCCCCGCCCGAGCCTAGCGCATCAACAAAGTGCTTTCTTACAAAGTCCCTTACCAGCGCTCTGCTCTCAGTCGTCATGTCCCCCGTCCCGGGGTCCGTCGGAATGAGCGTGCGGGACCATACGACAATGTGCGTGATCTCTGGGTCCAGCCCATAAGGCCAGTCGTTGAGGAGGACTCTGTAGTCCGCGGCGTTTGCAAAAGGGATCTGCGATTCCGGGGTAAAGGGCGGTTGGCCCCAGCTCTTGGGCAGTCGGTTGTCGAGGATGTACTGGGTCATGGAACCATGTTGCGCCTTGGTTGCTGCCGTCCATTCCATGTAACGGCGGAGATCAGAGGGCTTGCGCTTCAGGACCGATAGATTGTTCGTCTCTGCAGGCCAGCATATCAAAGTAAGAGGACGAAATTGAGGTATAGGGCACATTGCCTCGATTCTCACCTATGATTTCCCTCAGTTCCGCCCAGTCATGCTTCTTAAAGTCTTCGTCTTTCTGTGACAGGATCCATTTGTCCACTTCCGTCAACGGAAAAGGCGACTCCTCCGGGGTCCTCTCCGGTCGCGCCACGTTGTCGCCCATGGCGCGTCGGCGTTGTCGAACGGGGTCGTGCAACGAGGCAAGTGAATGTAAGAGGCCCTGAGCAACGCTCTCATTGTCAACAGCAACCCTCACGCCACTCGGAACGTCGCTGTTACCTTGTGCGCCTTCGAGTCCTCGGCGTACTGGCTCGCAACCAAAGGGAGCTTGACGGTGAAACCGCGCAGCTTCTGGAGCACTCGCGTCGTGAAGGGCGCAGCGGTCTATCGCATTATGTAAGTCGGCTGCTTGGCGGATACGAGGCAATGTTTACCCTCTGCAGGCAAGCTGCCATTCTTCAAGCGCACGCTTAGGAAGCAGGGCTCATGATGGGAAATATTAATCTTCCTTGTGATGAATACGCTTCTCTCTTCATGTCTTTGTTTGGTTCAAGTATGCCTGAGCCTGCGCGTGCCGTTGCAGGGCGGTTAGTGCCGTCGGTGTCCTGCCTACCGAAGACGTCACCATCCAGATGCAGCTCCCCAGCAACCCGCCGAATCGGAGCAAAGAACAATGCGACGCATTCACGGCCTTCCTTTTCATCCTTCGCGCGGCAATCGGTTAATCAGCGTCAATCTATGTCGTATAGTCAGCCGACATCCTTGTGTTTGCTTTCGCACTTGGTAAATCGCCTTGCGCGCGTCCACCATGATTCTTAGCCCTATTTCTCTCATAGACTGCCTCGTCTACTGCATCCTTCTCGCGCCGCAGCTCATCTGGCACGTCGGCCTCTTGCGTACCATCTCCGTCGTTCTCAAGACACTGCCCTTCCTGCGTACGTATATACCACCCCAGCTTGGGCTGCAACTGGCCTGTGATCTCACGCCCCCAGGCAGTGTTCCGGCTGCCGGTTCAGTTCCTGCGCGATCGCTACTGGACGTCAGCCGCCACCGCGCCAGCCTTCGTACAGGGCTCAACTTTGTTCGAAGACATCGTCGTGCGCTGTGTGCGTCATGCTTTCAGTAACATCCCCGCCGCGATTGGGAGGGTGTTCTTCTCAAAGGGTGTTGCGTTGCCGTTCCTACGATGGCGTATGCTGAGGCATGGGTACCTGAAATGCCCCGTCTCCTGGCGAGAGCGTGCAGTCGGAGAGGTAGCCTTCATGTCCGCAAAATATCGGGCGATGCGTCAATTGACGGTCAATAGGGTCAAAAGTCTACCAAGGGTGTATGGATCATGCATAAGCCAGAGCAAACTCCCGACTTGGTGATTTACTTTGTCCATGGTAAGTCGATCTCATCAGGGTATCCGGCGTCGCACATGCTGACGCGCAATTAGGCGGCGGCTTTGCAATGGGATCTTGCTACTTCTACCTCGAGTTCCTCATGGCCTGGCACCATTTGCTACTGATCGCCGGGTTTAGCAATCCAGCCATATTCGCGCTCGACTACACGCTGGTCCCCGATGAAGTCTACCCAACTCAGGTGCTGCAGACATTGAAGGGCTACCAGCACGTCCTGGACGTCGTTCAGGATGCCTCCAAAGTTTGCGTCGCCGGAGACTCCGCGGGAGGCACGTTGGTTCTTAGCCTTCTACTAGAGTTGGGAGCTCAAGCTGGAAGTCAGCAACGGAACGGAGCGAGGCTGGGCGTCCGAGGTGGTCTCTCGGAGCTGGAACTGCCTGCTCTCCCTATACCCCGCATAGCTACGCTTATATCTCCATGGGTCAAGCTCGTGTCAAAACTTCACTATCCGTCCAGGGTGGACTACTTGGATCGGCAAACGCTTTGGAAATATGCGCATGAGTACGCCGGGGACTCGATGCTCAATCAGCAGCCAGCATCTCCTGGAGACTGCGCCGATGCTGAGCTGTGGAAAGCGGCGAGCCCACAGCGTGGGTACCTCGTCACCTATGGCGAAGAGGAGGTGTTTGCGCCGGATATTGAGAGTTTCGTCGAACGACAAGCCCAGGGTGGAATCGAGATCGAGGCGCTGCAGTACGACGGTGGCATTCACGCGTGGCCCGTAGCATCTTTGTTCTTGTCTAGCCTGGCGGAGAAGAGGCTGCAAGGGCTGACATCTATTGTGGAACAGATCAGCAAGCGGACTGGCGAGAGGGCTGAAAAGACAAAGGGCCAGGCAAGGCAGCTTTCAGATTAGATCAAGTAAACAGTCATGGACCGGCTGATGGAGCAGCAGATCAGGAACCAGAGACGTCAGGCCCGGCTTCGTCACCGCCAAGCCGGCTCAGGGTTTTAAAGCTCATACTTGTGTATCATCAGCAAGCCTCAATTGCTTGTCAAAGGGCAAGCAGTGAGGAACAGCAGAAACCGAGACAACGTGTCAATGAGCTTACCTGGCCTGGCATCATCACCACTCTAATGGTACACACGACTCAAGTACGGGCGCGCGGGACTCAGTGGCTCGCGACACGAATCTCATGACGGTCCAGTCCTGTTATGAGCTTCGAGGCCCGTCGGGTGGTGCAAGTCGGTTGGGTGACGCGTGAGGCAGCAAGGCATGGCTTGGAAGACTAGGCGGTGACGGGGTGGCGAATGGGAGTGCATCTCGAGAGATGCATGAAGTTTGCTGCAGATGGAAGCTGTGGTAGCGCCAGCATACGTACGAGTAAGAGACGAGGCTCAACTCGGGGTTCATGGCGGACGCAAGCCCAGTGGATGGACGAGGAGCTCTAGGGCCTAAAAGTGCAGTCAACAGCTCGAGCTTGGGTGTGGAGCTGCGAAAGGGCTTTTGCTGACCTCATCGGGTGCCTGATGTACCTCAACTTGCAGGCGGCGGTAGTCACTCTCACTCATACCGTGCTGTACGAGTACAGGTACTCTGACTGGGTCCTGGCCCAGGGAGGATGCAGCTGAGCGACCTTGCCTGATTCGGCACGCAGACACCCCCCCCTCGAGGAAGCTCGCACGCCTCCTAGTCCGTTATGAGGCGCCCCCCGTTCCGGCGCTGGCTCCGCGACGCGCATATAAACGGCCGGCGTTCCCTCTGGCCCGGCCGCCGCCCTCGCTGGCTCTGGCTCTGGCTCTGGCACGCTATGGCTGGGCCTGGCCTTGATTTGACCTCACCTCACCACCTCCGCTCGTCCAATCCCAAGCCCCGGCTCCCTCAGTGGACACACGCCCCCTGCTATCGCGCGTCACCTGCACGCACACCGGAGACCACTCCACAGACCACGCCAGATCTGGCCTGCGGTGAAGCCAGACTCACATCCCAATCCTGCCCCCCCTTCACCTTGGGCCTTGGGACTGAAGACGCCACCCTTTGCAAGGGGCTGCGTCCTCCCTTCATCGGAGCTTATTGTCCATAGGTTTCATGAGGTTCCATTCCCGAGTTCATGACATTTGGAAAAGTCGACAATTCCTTATTCGGCGGGTCGTCGCACTTAGCGCTAGGTCCGGAGCTGGCGACTCTACCACATCGTGAGAAAGCCACACAAGACTGGGCGCAAGGTTGCCAAACTCACGGCATCACTCAGGGCAAGAACCCCGGTTCACCTTGGCGTATCCGCCAGTGTTGAGTTGGGCTTTGCGGTCCCCTTTGCCTGGCAGCGTCTTGCCAGATCCTGGTCCCAAGCTGTGCCATCAGGAAGAGCAACTTACAATCAGAAACACGGCCGCCAACCATCCGCGACAGGCGAAAGAGAGACGAGAAGCTGTCTGCGACGCGCTATTGTGAAGAGGAAGAAGACAGCCGCAGCCGGCGCAGGGAACTCAAGCTGCCTTGCTTACTTGCAGGGTCCAAACCCCCCCCCCCCCCTGGCGATCGCGCTCCCTCGGTAACAATTACGACGTGAGCCCCGTCGCGCATTAGCCCATCTTGACGGGACAGAGCACCCACCACCCCCTGACAGCCAACAAAACCTGTCGAAGTCGCATTGGACGCTGCAAAGTGGGCATAAAGGCGCAGGGTGTCCCCTAAACTGTCACCAATACGGGCTGACTAACCCCCGTCAACCTAATCCCAGAGCCTCCACTAGCAGGGTGCCGGCGCCGCCCCGCCATAATACACAATGTCGGGAGACGATAATCCCGCTTCGAGCTACGCGCCAAAGTCGCCAGACCTGTCTTCCTTTTATTCGACGGGCCCCACCCAACCTGCATCACAACTCCATTCTCCAAGCCAGAATCGAGGCGAATATAAATTGCCGACTCCCGCATACCGCTACGGCTCCGCCTCATACGCGCCCCCCGTCTCGCCCGTCGCTCAACACCACGTCAAACCCGAGTACGCACCGCCAACCCAACAACATTACCTCCCGCCGAGTCCACAGCAAAACACGTCGCCGTCGCAGGCGTCCTACGGCTTGCCGCCTCCGATATTCCAGCAGCAGCCACCGCTACCGTACGGTCACGATCACCAGCTGTTCGACCAAACCCACTACCCTGCTGCGCCGTTCCAGCCGCCCTACCCTCCAGAGCTTGTTCCGACTTCCCCGTCTGCTCGTGCGCAGCCAGAGTTGGAGATGCCTCCGCGACGAGCTGCCGCCGCGCCGCCTCCGCCTGCCATGGAGCCGTCGCCCGTAAAAACCAAGTTTCCCACTGCTCGGATCAAACGCATCATGCAGGCCGATGAGGAAGTTGGCAAAGTGGCGCAGCAGACGCCAATCGCCGTCGGCAAGGCCCTCGAGATGTTCATGATCCAGATGGTGTCCAAGAGCGCCGACGTTGCCAAGGAAAAAGGCTCCAAGCGCGTCACTGCGTCGATGCTGAAGCAAGTGGTCGAGACCGACGACCAATGGGACTTTCTCAGAGAAATCGTCAGCCGCGTGGAGACTGACAAGGAAGGCTCCCGGGCCAAGGCCAAGACCGAGAGCGAGAGCGAGGAAGAGGTGGTGGAGCCCAAGAAGCGAGGGCGCGCAGGCGGTCGCAAGAAGAAGGCGTGAGAGAGGCTCCACGGGTCCGACCCGAGGGCTTCCATTTCGTTTGCCGCGGCACACATCATGAAGGACACGACGAGAATGAACGGCGTTTGAAAAGGTTAGCATCATCACCGGCGTTGTGGAACAAGGGCAGGGCTGCGGCTGCTGCTGCTGCTGCTGCTGCCGTCTGATTGCGAATGCTGGCTAGCATCTCGCCATGTGAGATTTAGACGCGGGTGCGCGAAAGTCGAGTACAGGTAACATGGCGCAATGCCATGCATGTCCGAGCGAGGCATTGCCTGCTGGTAGGGAGCACGGAAGTACGAGGCACGAGTACATGTGGTTGGATCCAGAGTAGCGATCTTGCTCGCATATGCGTCGGCGTCGCGCCTCGGGCTCACGATCAAATCCGACGGTCTCGGGTATTGGCGCGATCCTGCGTCACAGGTAGTCTTTGATAGCTTGCAAATCACAACTTATGCATCATCACTCGTATGTACAACGATGTTTGGGACTGCGTTGTCCAACTCTGTTGTGCTTCCGAAGCTTCGCGCTGGCGTTCTTCTGAGACCCTGCAATCAGGAACCGACGGCTCAGCATATGACACGGGCATCCCTGACACGGAAGCTTCTTTGCCTCTCTGATCCTTTCCCGTGAATGTCTGGATAGAGATGTATCTGTAGCAGATCTGCCGGGGTTCAGGGGCGTGAGTTGATGGGCACCGCATTGTTTTGGCCCCATGCGGATCCCACCTTGATACTGCCCTCACAGCCTCGTCATACCCAGGCTACCTTATTAGGCACTACCTTATTAACTAAAGCGGCCCCTGACAGCGGCGGCGGGTCCCTCGGCGCTGTGGACAGGTAACAACAGCTCGACATCAACTCCCCGTAATATTTCAATCGAATACCCGATTCAGCTTCCGTCTCCCTCCCGTCCTCCCCGACGCTTCGCAAGGCCCATTCCACCCGCACATCCTCCTGACGGCACCGCACCCGACACGGCACGACACGACACGGCACGACACGACACGACACGATACGATACGATCCGAGAGCCCGTCGACCGCGAGACCCTAGATGCCGTCTGCGCCGTGAATCCTCTGCCCGTCCAGCCATGCGCACGAGCTGCCAATCGGCCCCCACCGCATCGCTTCCCGTCCTCAAGCTCATGAGGCACCGCCGCCAGCTCCCGCTCCTCGTCGTCGTCGCCAGCTCCCCCGCGCACCAAAACCCCCAATGTCGTGGGACCTGCTGCAGAGATTCCTCGAATCCGACGTCTTCAACTCAAATCCGTTCCTCTCCGTCTCTTACCTCTCGTGAGTCCCTATCCCGCCGCGTTCCGGTACTGTCGCCATTGGACTGCTGGTGTTCGCCATGCTGCGGCGCATCGCAGCTTGTTCGCTCGCTAATGCGTCGCTGCTTTGCTTAGCCGATACGCTGACCATGTGGGAATCCACTACGTGCTGTGCAACAAGCTGCGGCAGTTCCCCTACGAGGACATTGAGTTCTTCCTGCCGCAGCTCTGCCACCTGATACTGAGCGTCGACAATGAGTCAATGGCTCTCGAGGAGTTTCTGCTGGACTTGTGCGAGGAATCCGTGACAGCCGCGCTCTTGGTATGTGTCCACAACGTCGCCTCAGGACTGGCAATGCAGCTGACGCCCAGGGCCTGGTGCAGACGTTCTGGTTGTTCCAGACCTATCTCCACGATCTTTCCTCGAACCCCCAATCCGACGCGTTCCGGACTTGTCGACGAGTGTACAACAAGGTCCAGCATATCGTCTTCGGCCTGGCTGACACGGCGCGGCACGGCAAAATCACCGAGAACGTTTTACCCGTCACCGTCTTAGCCAGCTTCGTTCTCGCCAGTGTTGCGCTGCCCATGATACCGCGATGGGCTGGTCCCCTTGCTATTGCCCAGGCGCGAAAGCCACAGCCCACCACCGAGATGGTTACAGAGGCCAACGATACGCCAAAACCGACGAGGGCGCAGACCATGACGGCCACGACTTCGAGATCCAGGCGCGTCAAGGAGACCAGGAAGTCTAGCGCCCCAGATGTCAACGGTCCGGCAGATGCGCGACTCCGTGCGCCTCGAAGCCTTCCGCCAGTTGCGTTGTCGCCGTCTCTCAGGGCCAAGACCCCGACGGAGACGAAGAAGCCATCTGCCCTGGAACTGAAGTCTTTGGAGGCAAGGCTCAGCTCGGCGTCTCTGCCATTGCCTTCTCCGCACCCCACAACGAGACCGGCAACGCCTGTTTCCGCAGGCGTTTCGCAGCGGCCGACCGCCGAGAGCATGAGCAGACGGCATTCTCACCACTCCAAGAGGCTCACAAGTTCGTCAGATCTGACAACTATACAGAAGGTGCGGCTTCTGAGGTCACATTACTTCAGGTCGCAGACCCAGTTCTTGACAGCCCTCGAGGGCATCTCGAACCGCCTCGTCATTGTACCCAAACCTGCCAGGATGAGCGCGCTGCGAGCCGAGTTGGCGCTCATCGCTCGAGACCTTCCTGCCGAGATCGATATTCCCGTCATTTGTCCTCCAACCTTGGTCAATGGGTCCCCTGGAAAGAGCCAGCACCACAGGATCGTGCGTCTGAATCCTGCAGAGGCGACCGTTCTGAACAGCGCCGAGAAAGTGCCGTATCTCATGATGGTTGAGGTGCTGCGGGACGACTTCACCTTCAATCCCGATACCCCTGATAATCAGCGACTCCTCACTACTTTGACGGGCGGGAATGAAAACTCTCGGCGGCTCTTTGATCTGTCCTCTGATGTTCCGAAAGTCACTCAGGCAGCAATGCGCAATCCTGATGCCATCACTGATAGTGTCTTTGAACCCACGTCGGGCGACCTTGGCAGCTCGCCGCTTCTCACAGCCGACGACGAAGCGCACTCGAGGTTTCCTACGAGGCACACTCAGCCTCATACCGCGCAGCGTCTTTCCAGCGGAGCAACCACATCATCGACAACATTGGAGGCGGTCACGCCTCGTACTTCGGGGGCCTCTACCTCCAGGTCAAGTAGTCCGGGTTCAAGGCGTAAGATGACCCTCGTACTTCCTCGACACATGGCTGCCGATCAGCCCGACTTCTCGGCCCTGGCCACCCACATGAGAACAGCTTCCCAGATGCTCGCTCAGCTAGATGCCACCAGTGGCAAGCGTCCGAAGCAGGAGGTGGCCGCGATCAGGGCCAAGATCATAGCGAGCATGCAAAGTCTAGAAGAGCAGAGCTTTGAAGCGGACGATCAGGGCCCGACCTTTGACACCATCATTGCCAAGACCAGTGTGATTGGTGGCATCGACAACCCAGATCTCGAAGACGACGCGACCCTAGACGCAGCACTCAATGCGAGTGCTGGCAGGGAGAGGATGGAGAACGACATCAAAACAGGTGGTGTCCAGCGCCGCGGCGATCGCGACGACCCTAGTGCGGCTGTCTTCGGAGAGGCCTGGGAAGCGAAGAAGGAGCGCATCCGCAAATCCTCCCCCTATGGCTGGATGAAGAATTGGGATTTGGTCAGCGTGATTGTGAAGACTGGAGCGGACTTGCGGCAAGAAGCGTTTGCCTGTCAACTCATAGACGTCTGCCACAAGATCTGGGTAGACGCTGGGGTCAACGTATGGGTCAAGCTGATGCGGATACTGGTGACGGGAGAGTCGTCGGGCCTCATCGAGACCATAACCAACGGCGTGTCGCTCCATTCGCTCAAGCGAAGTCTAACATTGGCCTCTGTCGAGTCCGGCCAGAACCCCCGGCAGCGCATCGCGACCCTGCGGGACCACTTCCTCAAGGCGTTTGGCCAGCCGGACAGCGAGCCGTATAGGGCCGGCGTCGACGCCTTCAAGCGGTCGCTGGCGGCGTACAGCATGATATCCTACGTCTTACAATTGAAGGACCGTCACAACGGCAACGTCCTCATCGACAGCGAGGGCCACATTGTCCATATCGATTTTGGATTCATGCTGTCCAACTCTCCCGGCTCAGTTGGCTTCGAGGCCGCTCCGTTCAAGCTTACGCACGAGTACGTGGACGTGTTGGGCGGTCTGGGCTCCCCAGACTACGATGATTACAAGAAGCTGTGCAAGCAAGCTTTCCAAGGTGAGCAAAAATATATACTGTTGAGATTGTGAGCCAGGACTAACACCCATTAGCTTTGCGCCGGTCTGCCGACAACATCATTGATCTGGTGGCAATGATGGGCCGAGACTCCAAGATGCCCTGCTTCTCGGTCGGCGTAGCGAATGCTACGAACACACTGCGGCAGCGCTTCCAGCTTCATCTCAGCGCCGACGAGGCGGAGCAGTTTGTCGAGACGGACCTGATTGCAAAATCGTTTGGAAGCTACTACACACGACTGTAAGTCTTTGAACCACCACTACCTGTCTGATACCACATGTTGATCGACGCTAACCCGTCGTCATCAGTTATGATACCTTCCAATATCGTACTCAGGGCATATACTAGGCCAGCATTTCCTAGCCCGCGGAGCATCCGGGCAGGACCAGACGATGGAGGGGCAAAGTGGGAGTGGATCCAGAAGGAAGCGCGAGAGCCCTTGGGAGCGTTTAGGTTTTCATCACGGGCTGCATTTGGGCATCTGAGCGGCGTTGTAGGCGAGAGGTGGTTTGACAAGGTGGCGAGCAGCCTGTCCCGGGCTGTGTCGTCTATAGGGAGGCTGGATGTGTGACTAGCAGAGGCTGGGGAATTAAAGAGGGGGTTTGAGGGGGCTCGAGTGAGACGGAGATATATGATGCAGTTACGACATGTTGCTCCTCCTCCATACTATGAAGTCCTCATGCTATGAGGTTGATGCATCCTCAATGCGAAGCATTCAGCCCTTCGACCCAGATGCCCAAGACGACGTCTTTCAAACACGTGTCGAAGTCCTCATTTGATATGACGTACGCAAAGCTGGTCCTTCCTCAAACGAGACGAGGAAAATGTTGCTCAGCCGGGGGACCTGCTCTCAAGGTGCAGGGTAGGATTGTCGTGCTTGGCCCAAATGTCATGAACAGGAGGACCAGAAAGGACAAGCGGCGAAGAATAGAGCCGTCCTTGTGAGCATGATTTCAGCAACGCTGCCACTCGAATCGCAAGCAGACCACTATGTTATCGAATGCGGTAAATGTGGTCATTGTCATTGTCATGGTCGGTCGGCCCGGCAAGGGCACAACTGCAGCTCCCTCTTCGCACAGTCTCCTTCAATCGGCATCAAAACAGCTATTCACCTCGGAATTGAGTACGGAAGCACTAGTTCATAATAATTACTCGTCCTAGTTTCCATTTCGGCCGCGCACGGCTGTATCTACCCTGACATGGAGCAACGACAGCAACAATCCCAAGCCACTCGTTCAGCCAGACGGACACAGGCGGAACCACCAGCCCGCTGCCTCCCGCCCCCTGGGCACTCCAAGTGAGTGACTGGCACGGGGGCAGTAAACCGGTTTGTGCATTAACACGGGCACTTCGACGCCTTAAGCGCATGCCGCGCCTCTTGCCCCTTGAAACACAAGGTTGACCCGGATTACGGGTCGTCACGGTGTCGTGGCCGCTCGCATTAGGCCCATCGCCCAGCCTCCCGCTCCGCCTCGAGTCTGCGCATACGCTCCTCGTCGTCCCCTTCGCGGGCGTCGCTGCGCCGGCTCGGTCGGCGACCTTTGCGCCCGCCGTCGTCGGCCTCGTCGCGGCCGCGCTTCGACCCGGCCATGCTTGCCAGCGCCATGCGCTGCGCCTCCTTGAGCAGCCGCTCGCGGTTGCGGGCCTCGCGCTCCAGCGTGTGGGGGTCCTTGGGCGTGCTGCTGCCCTTGCTGTTGCTCCCGTGGGAGCCGTGGCCGTCGCGATCGCGGTCGTGCGAAGCTCTTGGGCCGCTGGGAGGGTCGAACGCCTTGTCCGCTGGTGTCGACCGCTCGTCGACCGAGGGCCGCCTGCTGCTGCTGCCGTGCCGGTAGTCTCGCTCGCGGTCCTTGTCTCTGTGCCGGTCCTTGCGGTCCTTGCGGTCCTTGTCGCGGTCCTTGTCACGACGTCGCGAGGGCTCATAGTCGCGGTCGCGGTGAGAGCGATGGCTTGACTTGTGGCGGTCATCGTCACGGGTTTTGTCGCGGTCTCTGCGACTTTCGTAGTCTCTATCCTTGTCCCTGCGACTGCGATGGCCGGATCTGCGGGATCCTTCGGCGGAGGCAGAGCGTGACCTCTCGCTAGGCTTGTCCTCCCTGGAACGGTGCTGCTCATCCTCGTCGTCGTGACCTTTTCTGCTGCTCCTATGCTTCTTGCTGCGGTGGCCATCGTCGTCATCGTCGTCATCGGCCGGCTGCGAACGTTGCCGCCCGGATCGGTGCGAGCTTCTGTGGCCACGGCTACGGCTGCGACTCTGGCGCTGGCTCCCGTCGTCCCGGCGCGACCCTGGGCGCGAATGGTCGCCGCTCTGTTCTGGGGCGTTAGCGTTGCCTGCGTCACGCTCGTCGTGGTCGGCGGATCGCTCCCTGCTGTGGTTACGCACTGAGCCGGCGGGGTTGTCACTCTCACGGTCAAGGGATCTACTCCCTGGACGGGTGGTTCCATCGAGGCTCGCCTGCTGCGGAGCACCCGAGGGGTTTGCTGTGGATGCCACGGCGCCACCAACCTGGTACCCTCTAGCTCGAAGGTGGTGGAGGCTGGTATTCGGGAGGCCCTGTCTCATGGCCTTGGGGCCTGTCGGGGCGTTGATGGGTACATCGGGTGTAGACGACAAGACTGAGCGAATGGCTCCAGGCTGGTGGGAGGAATCTCCCGTTGCATGGTGCACAGCTGCGGCAACTTCATTGCCTAGGGCCTCACGGGATGCTAGTTCGCTGGAAACCTTGTGCGCGGCATCTGCACTACCTCCCTCTTCAGACCCCTGACCATGAGTTTGGACGTGTCCCTCTCCGTCTCCGGACTGTCCTGGAATGCTGCGCCCGTACTCGTCCACTTGCTTGCCGTCTCGAGAATCACCTCCCGCGGCCGAATCGATCTGTCCCTGAGCGTGGTTGCCAGAGCCATGCTGCTGATTAAACCCATGATCCTGGGTGTTGGCCATGCCACCATGCTGGTATTGGTATCCTCCTCGGTTGTACTGGCCATGGAAGCCGCGGCCTCGGCCTCGACCACGCCCAAAGTTGTTGCGGCGATAGTCATTGTACTGGCCGTAATTGCCCTGATTGTAGCCCGTCTGGAATCCTGCGTTAAAGTTTCCAAAATCACCGGTTGCCATGCCGGATCCACTTTGATTGTAATTATTCTGGTCGAAATTCCACGACTGTGAACCGTTCCAGTTATTATTGGAGCCTTGTCCGAAACCCCCTCCGTAGCCACCCATGCCGTTCATGTCCATGCCTTGAAAGCCACCGTTCATGTACATGTTCTGCATCGTCATAGGGTCCATGCCCATACCTGAGTGCGTGTTAGCTGCAGCGCGGTACTGGGGAACAGTGGCGGGTGTTGTCGTACCCATCATGGGAAAGCCGCCGAATGAGTTGGTGCCCATCCCGTTCTGCATGGCCATCATCATCTGCATCTGGTTGAAGTCGCCGCCACCGACGGATCCGCCGGGGAACATCATGTTGGCATAGCCACCGTCCATGGCGGTATGCTCTTCGGTGTTCTGGTCGTTGCCGTCGTCGAGTGTGCCTTCGGCATTTCTGGCTAGGGCCTGCTCAGGACTCTGAGCCTCGTCGGCTTGTTGGTGCTCGTTTCCTTGCTCGGCGACACCGTCGGACGGGCCATTTTGCTCTCCTTGCTTGGGACTCTCTGCGGCATGAGGCACGTCACCCTATCCGCTTGTTAGATCCGCTGTGTCGCTTTCGTTGGCTTGTGCGGCTCGTACCTGATCAGCGTTCCCTGACGCATCTTGCACTGAACGCTCTGCGCCATGCGAAGGGGCTGCTTCCGAAGGGGCGATTTGGTCGGACGCCTGCTTCACCGGGGTGTCTTCAGCAGCCAACTGTAATGCGGGCTTGGGCGCCTCGACCGGGGTCGCTGGAGCGACGCTCTTCGGCTCTTTGGGACGGCTCGCTTCCCTCTTTTTCTCGGCCGTGCGCAGGAAGACTCGAATCGTCGTGCGTAGTGATTTGTTGGGGTTGCAATCATCGGCGGCAAGAGGAGAGTGCTCGCAGACCGGGCAAGACTGGGGGAGACTAGATTGACCTGGTGGCCTGTCAACATCGAGCGCGTTGGTCGCATTTGCATGTTCTGCGAACGGCATACATGTCTCGCAAATCGCCTGCTCACAGCAGGGAAGTCGAAAAGCGTTGACGGCAAGCTTGCTGCAGATGGCGCATCGCAGCTTGATAGGGATATCGTCGAGTGAGAGCGAGCTGGGCGAGGTTAGCATGCTTTGAAGGCCCGAAGCTGCGACTTGTGTAGGCGAACCTTATGAGCTCAGCCTGAGCTTCAGAAATGGACGAGGCCATGTCGTCAGCGGCCAGGTTGGACTTCGCTACCGCGTCTGCATGGAGGGATGCGAAATCGGAGGCTGCTCGTCGGTGCGGGAGGCTGTACAGATATATCGAGGACTGCGACCACGCCACAAACGTGACGTCGGGGACTTGCGGCACGTCAGACCATGGAAGGATTGGGCGATGGACAGAAGTGTTTGTCACGAAAGGCCGTGGCCTGGGTACGAAGTGCTTCCAGGGTGAGGAGTTTGACGCGATTCCAAGAATAGTGGGGCGCGGTGCCGGAAACGGTCGTAAGGATATCACGTGACCTTGTTCAGTGTTGATATTGGCCTGCATGAGAACAAGGTGAACCTCCAAGGCAATCTGAACGAGGTACGTGAAAAGTGATAATAGGTTGTTGAACACTTCGACATCCATATGTGCTGCGGGAAGTCTGGTTCAGAGCGGTTGGTCCGTTGTGAACTGCCTCACGAGGGGCCATGGTCTTGAAGCTGCGCAGCATCTCACACGTCTTGTCACGTTTCAAAACTACAGGTACTTCCTTACCTAAAGAGGCAGATAAGCATACAAGGCAGCACGAAGAAGACATGACTCCCCAAAAGTATATTTGACTCCCGAATCGCATGCCTCGGCAGCAGACACAGTCGACCTCGACCCTCGCGCGTAAGGAAAGTAGTCTCCATTTCCCAGCTCATGCATCTGTCTGTCTGTCTCAGCAGGCACAGCCTTCCTTGGCACCCGCCTCCCTCGGGCCTCCCAAATTGACCCTCTGCTCCTCACCAGCCCTATTCGCCGTCCCTGCAGCCCCAGCCCCCCTTGCAGATTTCAGGGACGTCTCGGGGATCGCGTTCGCGATCGCAGTGAAGACTTCGGTTACGTTGTGGCCGGTCTTTGCGCTGGTCTCGAAGAACAGTAGGCTCTCGTCTTCGGCGTATGCTCGGGCCTCCTCGGTCGATACCTTGCGGGCGTCGCCGGAGCCGTCGCCATCATCAGCATCGGAACCTTCGGAAGACGCCGACTCGCCAGCCAAATCCAGCTTGTTTCCAACCAGGGCGATGACAATCCCAGGGGAGGCTTGTCGTTGCAGCTCGGCAACCCAGTGTTTGGCCTTGATGAGAGAAGTGGGCTTGGTGAGGTCGTAGACAACGAGAGCTGCCTGCGCGTTTCGGTAGTACATGGGCGCAAGCGAGGCAAAGCGTTCTTGGCCGGCAGTGTCCCAAATCTCAAACTTGATCGTCCGTGTGGGCAGGTTGCATTTTTGGGTCAGGAAGGCCGCTGGAGGTCAAAGGTCAGGTACTCATTCATCAAGGGGGGGGGGGGGGGGGGGGGG